>JBBPBX010023682.1:0-40331 GCA_038048925.1 Garcialebias charrua | reverse complement strand
TAGCGGCTCGCTGGCCGCGCTCTGGAGCTGAGACGTCAGCGACGCACGGCCAGATCGTCTCCTGGTGCCCACTGCCCTGCGTGGCGAACCTTCCTGCCAGCAGGGGTGAAGATGCCTGGGCGGCCGCCACAGGACCTCCAGATTGCAGACTTCTGCTGCCATCTTTATGATTTCAGGGAGCGCGCTGAGGATGGAGGTGTGTGCGCTCGCTGTGGTCTCCGGCGAGGATGCTCTGCTGTGTGTGGAGCCGATGGTGGAGCGTGGGGGCTGCACCGGGTCCCTACCTCCGAAGCAGGCTGGACCGCGGTGGCCGACAGGTTCCGCTCTTTTCGGAGAATAATGGTGACGCGGGAACAGCGGTGACGCTGTTCCCGCGTCACAGCTAGCTACCTCCGAGGGAGACGTGATAGAGTTCAGCTCCTCCATGAAATCCTCCACACTCACGTCTCCCCTCGGCTGACACTCGACAACCGCCAGGCTGAAGAGGTTGAACCGGCGCACCCTCTCCTCCTCAGATAAAAAGCCACACGCGCGGCAGGAGGGCTCTGGTATCATAGCTTGCCGAGCGTGGACAGCTCCCAGGCAAGCCTCGCATAGTGGATGCGGGTCGGATGATAAAATGTACCCTGCCACACACGTGGGGCAAGGCTTGAAGGTGGTCCTAAAATAGGACATTCTTTTAGTCTTCGTGTCGTACAAGCGTGAAGAAAAAATGGGAACAGAATGATGGTCCATGGGCAATTTATAATGGACCACAGGGCGGGCCCACAGCAGGTGGGCGTGGACTACAAGTCTTCAATGTTGGCGCGAAGCGCGAGGGATAAAACCCAATAAAGCGAAGCTTTTAAAGGGCGAATGCTTACACAAAATAGAACAGCTGCACCACCCCGGAGAATTTGACCATTAAAGTGCATTTATTAAGCAAATGATAGACTGAGACACACCTCTGCTATCATTTCGAGCTAACAAATAATTGTTTAGGTGCTTTTCTTGTTAAATGTCGGAGAAATGAGCCGTGTTCCTACTTCCTGTTTCTTTTTACAGACATGACAATAAGCCTCTCGGCTGTTGGCTGAAGCAGTCTCTGAATGTGGCGTCCTCTCACCAGAGGTCTGAAAACTTACATTCCCCCATGACAGTTCTGGAAGCTCTGTCGGCCGGCCTTAGGCGCGAACGCACACTGACCGACGATATGACGTCATTGATTTAGCCTAGGTCCTACTCTGACATAAAATTAGAAAAGATAAATAAATTCACAAGATTTTTTTCGCCAATAGAATGGGAAAAATATAGTTGTGTAGGTTTTTAAAAAATTAATACCTCGTCAGATGACGTTTATTACTTTTTAATACTTTTTAATGGCCTTAATTTGTGTTAATTTCATTTACTACCTTTTAATACCTTTTACAACCTCGCAGATACCCTGAAGAAAGACAGTATTTCATATAAAGCAAGTATTTTTATTTCTTTATGATACTGAAGTCAAGAAATACTACTTTATTTTTTATAAAAAGTATTTATGTTTAATGAAGTCAGACTATTTTTTTTTTTTTTAAGTATGTTTAACAAAGTCCAGAAACACTTTTTTTATATATGTATTTTTTCCTGAAATAGTTTTTAAGTTCAACTTCATGTCAGGAGATACATTGTTGATGTTACCATTAAAATGCACTTTCAATAAAGTAAGTAATGACAAAGCTCAATGTAATTTTTATGTTGAGTTGGAGGAGGGTTGTTGTCAGCAGCTGCTGAACGTAACTAATAAAGTAACTTGTAATCTAACTTAAGTTACTGATTACTTGATTTGGAAAGTACATACCTGCAAACTCAGAAGGGATGAAAAAGGTGACAAACGTTGCGCCAAGCCCCCCCCCCCCGGAGAGATTTTGTAATTTTATTAACATGCTTCAGGTAAAAGTCATTTACTAACTTAATTTAATGAGAACATAAATAGGAAAGATTGTGTCAACCAAAAAATTAACAAACAACAACAGCAGCAAGCCAAATACAGCAGAACATTTTAGCACTTTGAGATTTTCATTAATGAAAAGTGCGTTATAAATTAAATTCATTATTATTATTAACAGTAAAAACTCATTTCTTAAATGTTTTGCCAGAAAATTTTGAATAAAGTAGATGCCATTTCCTTTTTTTCTGGTGTATTTTAACAAGTTGTTAAACATCTATGTTCACCTACATGTAAACACTTGATTCAATAACTATTTTAGAGACATCTAACAAAATAAAGTCAGGTCCTGTGGACAGATTAAAAAATTGTTTAAATTATTAATGATCATGAATCAGGATATTTTAGAGACACCTCATTCAACTATAGTTCATATAGACATCATCCTGTTTTTAAACTCACTCCTGTGGCTAAGATAATGAAATTAATGTGACAATTTATCACAGTGACTTTAGGGGTGCAACTGACTTTTAATTTGTTAATTTTTATTTAGTTTTATTGGTAACACAACATGCCATTTTACTAAACAATAATGACACTCAACTGCATGTATAAAAATATTAACTTTACCCAATGAACAGGTGACATTTTAATAACCAACAGTAAATTTAGGAGGGGCTTTTTACAGTTTTCTGATTTAGTGATAGACTCAGAACAGCATCACTGATTTGAACTATTTTACTTTCCAGACAATGTGTTACCTGGGCTCTTTCTCATCTACAGCATAAAGAAAAATTTGCTCTTTAACGACTTTTGACTTTAGGAAAAAATACATTTATTAACATATCCCAATATAATTAGGACACTAAAAAGATGATAGTCAAAAAATAAAAAGAGGCATTCAAAACAGAGCAGAGACTGACATGTTTTCTCACTTTGAAACAGAACAAATGGTTTAATGAAGAGACTTACTGCTGCTGTTAGTTTACGACTCGGTCATGTTTACGTTGGTTCTCCTGTGTAGTGTCGTCACTTTTCAAAGCACATGTCGTGCTCGCGCAGTTTTTTTTTATTTTTATGAAGCGTGGTGGAGCTCCCACACTTTAGAGGACTTGGCTCTGCGTCAGTCATTTGTAAAACACCGCCTCTAATCTGTTTTCGCCTCCCCACTCGCTCTGTTGAACCAGAGCCCTGAACTCGCGCTTACTTGGCTGCGGCCATAGATGTCCCGCCCACTATAGTCTGTCTTGAGACTGATTGGGTAAATCTCGCGCTCCAACAAAGATGTTTTATTGTCGACAAGATGTCTCACTGCGTCTTGAAATCCAGTCAGTGGGAAATGATGCATTCTGATGCAGTCACGGGTCTGACCCCCCCCCCCCTTCCTCAAAAACAAAAACTCATCGGATCTACACGAATCACATAAATGATATATTTTGCTTTGAAAACGGCGATTTTCGCCGAAAGGTGACTAGTTTGCAGGTATGGCGCGTGCTCCCCGTGCTCCCTGCAACAAGGCTGACGAGAGCAAATACATACACTTGAGGGAGCAAATTACACCGGCACGAATTCTGAACTTCAAAGGTGACCAGCGGAACGAGGAGCCAGAGACGCGCGCGGCTCGCGGCTCGCTCCTCTGGGCAGAATGGGTGAGAGCAGCAACGGTCCGCAGCGGTGTTATAAAATAAATAATAAATAAAATCAGAGCGCTGGTCCATATGTACACACAAATGCACCAGGAAATATGCAGTTTTAACTCCCACTCTCTCTCATAAACCTCCATGGAAACTCACTCCTGCCTTCTGGGTGGAGATGTAACAAAAGTCACATGACACTTCGGGACTCTTCGGCCAGGTTTCCGGATTCATTCGGGAGTGTTTTTTTTTTTTTGTTTTTTTAACCCTCGCCTGGCCCAAATGCAAAAATGAAAATAGACATAATATTAAATTACAGTAATTGTCCTATATGGTGAATTGTTACTGTCATGGTGGGTGTTGTCCTTTAAATTCAGCAGATTTGACCATTTCGTGAATTGATTAAGGAACGGTTCAGCCCAGGAACCCTTGTGCTATAATGTCAGCTAAGAAATATATTTTTTCTCAGCAAACAAATAATTGTTTTTACCGTGTTAATCTCGTAAAGTCCTTCCATGCTGGCTCGCTTCTGTGACCGCCATTTTCAGCAGAGCAAATGAGGCGCTGACGCGTCGCGTAGCGGTGACGCATAATAGATGCGACTTATAGGGCGAAGCGGCTTATTTATGGATTTTTCCAAATTATTACCAATAATTGGACAAAGCGGCTTATACCGTACACATAAGCGTCTTTTCCGCCGAAAAGTACGGTAGTTAGTATTAGTATTTCGTTGTATTAAGTTAGTATTAGTATTTTGTTAGTATTAGTATTTCGTTGTATTAAGTTAGTATTAGTATTTAGTTGTTTTACTTTAGTTTTTTGTTGTTGTTGTTGTTGTTGTTTAGAGGCAGGGCAGCCGGCTTGGGACCCGAAAGACCCAGGTTCGATCCCCGGTCACTGCATACCTTGTGGTGTCTCTGGGCAGCACACCTCATCCCCAAATTGCCCCCCGGGCGCTTTCAATAGCTGTCCACTGCACCACCTGGTGGTGGATGGGTTAAATGCAGAGACTAATTTCGTCTTGTATGGAAACATACACTGATGACATTGTGTGACATTATTATTATTATTTCATTGTATAAAGTTAGTATTAGTATTTCGTTGTATTTAGTTAGTATTAGTACATGTAGTCCTCGGGTCACGATGGCCTCTATTTACAACGTTTTGCGGTTGCGAACGACCTCCCATTGAAAAGCATTGTTCAAGTTACGCGGTTTATGCGCCTTTACACCAAGAAATACGGTACCGAAACTCAGCAAAGGACAGCGGAAATTTACAAGAGGTTTACAGGAGGGAGGGGGGAGAGTAGCTTGACGCAGTCAGTGGAAAATTACTACAGGAGACCTCATTGTTTGGACAGGCAGACCGGAGCAGAGGAGGTTAGGAGGGAGGTTTTACGTCGTAAACGAAAGGTGCGGACCTTACTGTAGGATGGACGGGGACCTTACTGTAGGATGGACGGGTGGATGGTGTCGGCAGAAACAGCGGAGCTGGACCCGAGGAGCAAGAGCTAACATGCTAACAGACCTTGCTGTAAATGCTGTGGACCGCGTGAAGCAGCAGGAAGCTGCAGAGCTTGTAGGTGCAACAAGCTAACATGCTAACAGACGGAGGAAGAATTCACCAGCATACCAGTAGGTTATTAACTCTTTTTTTTCCTTCATTATGGCTCCTAAATGTATGTGTTTTTTGATAATTATGTAAGGTACTGTGTTAAGATAGGCTAAGTGCTTGGTAAAATAAAGTACTGTACGTATGAGGTGCCGTTTGGACGTATTTTCCAACTTGCGTCGAAATTCGACATACGACGGCGCGTAGGAAAGGAACTCGTTCGTAAGTTGGGGACTACCTGTATTTTGTTGTATTAAGTTAGTATTAGTATTTTGTTGTGTTAGTTGGGGAGTGGTGGTGCAGAGGTTAGAGAAGGTGGGCCTGTGATCAGAAAGTCGCAGGTTCAACTCCCCAGTCTGACAACATTAAGCGCTTTCGGGCTGCTCACTGCACCACCTGGTAGGTGGTTGGGTTAAATGCAGAGACGAATTTCGTCTGTGTATGGGAACATACGCAGATGACAGGAATAGACATTATTATTATTATTATTATTATTAAAATGTGGGTGGGAAAGGTGAAACACCCCAACATGTCTTCACCCTCATTCGCCCCACTCTGGGCCCTTGAGCAAGGTCCTTAACCTCCACCATCTGCTCCCAAACAGGTCTCTCTTGAAAATGAGTTCTCATGACTCAATGAGACTACCTGTATAAATAAAGGGTAAATAAATAATTAAATTTACCGGTAGGTGCAATGACAACAATGGTCTATTCGATTCTACATCTACATTAAACTGTAACAACTGTACGTATACTGATCTCAAGCTCCCTTCAAAATAAGATGTGATCTCGCGTTTTTTATTATTTTTTATCACAACCCACATAAATTGGCTTTCGGTCTAGTTTTTTAATCTGCATCTGTCTTTGTAAACCCTCGTCGGCCGACCCCTTTTATGAAATTTCTTCCATTTCTGCTTTCTTATGAAAACACTTTGGTGTTAAAATGTTATTTAAAAGCTCATGCAATGAACAATGCAATCAGCAGAGGTAAGTCCAATTCTTCTAGCGGTGTTTAATAAAAAAAAAAAACTACTTGCACGAGGCATGTTTTGATATTGTTGCGAGTTCATTTGAGGATGGAGCAGCACGAGCTATTGATCACAGAGAGCCTTCTGAATATTTCATCTCACACTAACACCGGAAGCCTCGTTACAAATCTTTCCAATTTTGACAGCGGGCCAGAGAGTTGGGTCTGATGGGACCTGTGGGTTCAGATAAGCTTTGATTTGTCCTAATCGATTCGCAGCCCTTTCATCTCTGCCTCATGTGTGTGTGTGTGTGTGTGTGTGTGTAGAGGCTCAGAACACCAGCCTGACCACAGAAGTTTAGCTCTGAGAGAAGACAGGAGAGGAGTCCTGAATGCCAATAACGTGTTCACTCTTTTTAAGAAGCTGAGCCCGTCTCTCACTCTCACATCTCACATCTCTTTTGTAGTCCCGACACCGTGATCTGACAATACGTTGTTCAAGGTGAAGAATGTTTTCTTTTTTTAGTTTGTGCTTCAGATCCGATTCATACAGGTGAATAACTCCTTTAAAAAGCCATATACTCTCAAGAAAAAACTTTAAACCTCTAGTCTGGCTGTTTATTTTGTTACTGTTTGGCAAAAAAAAAAAAAAAAAGCAAGGAAAATATGATTAGAGCGTGTCACAGAAGCAGCGTGTATCCGATGTCTGCCTTTGGGAGAGTGGTCGTGTTGCTGAACATGATCCACTCACCTGGACATGGAGGCATTCATGGCCAGCGCAGGGTAGGGGTGACGGAATCCCCCCGGAGGGATGGAGTACATGGGCTGGCCCTGCCTGGGAGACAGAGGCGGACAGGGTGAGTGAAGGCTCCAGTGCGAGGTGGATCAAACGCAGCTGACGGCTAACCCACCAGCACTAATCCTCCACTCATCAACTCAAATCCCCTGCTCGCCGAGCACAACCGTTGCAATCGATTAGCGGACCCGGAGAAAAAAAAAAAACATAAACGTTTGGAAACTCCACCTGGTAAACTCAGATGTTTTAATTTATTATCTGCACCTGAACTCAGCGAAGCTTCTTCAGGGCAGGCGCCCATAACGCTAAAACTGTTTGAGACCATAATAACATCTGTTCAAAAAAAGCCTGTCTGTTATATTGATTATTAAAAACAAAAAATAATAATTTGTGCGTGCAGTTTATGAGACGAAACACTTACTGCTGCATGAACCAGCTCAGAGGATGAGCGATCGAACCAACGGCACCGGGGGACAGAGGGTAGTACGGAGAGAGTTCTGATGGATGAGGCGTTCGAGGGATACCTAAAAGTAGCACAAGAGAAGAAGGCAAAGAAGAAGAAATTCAAAAAACGAGTACTGTACTGTATTTTCCGCCGTATACGTCGTTCCGCCCTATAGTTCGCATCAGTCCAAATATGTCTAAAAGAGTGGAAAAACTCAAATTATTGCTTCGCCGTATACGTCGCTTCTTGTTTCTTTGAAATTCAACAAGAAAAGCTCCTAAAACAATTATGATTATTTGTTTGCTCGAAGTTATAGCAAAGGTGTGTCTCAGTTCAACTTTCACTTAATAAATGCACTTTAATGGTCAAATTAGCTGCATTTTGCCGGGGCAGTGCAGCGAAATGAAACTGGTTTGACGGTTACGCCAAAATTACACCACACGCGTTCCGGCTCCGCCCCGCTCCGGTCCGACCTCCGTAGCAAATACGCACCCATTATAATCAATGACAGAATTTACACTGGCTCCGCACGGCGGCGGCGAGCTGCGGAGAGCGGACGGCAGTCCGTCAAAATTAGAAATTTTTCTATTTCTGCCGGACGCCGGAGCTGTGCGGAGTCAACTTTTGAAGATTACGTCGCACCAACAGGAAAAGGAACGAGCACAACTTCCGTATTTACAAAATAAAATCACCACGGGCGGACTTAATCCTAGCTCTATACGGATTTATTTGTACAAAAATGCTGTCAAACTATCATTTATGACTACGCCTACAAACGCAATACAAGAAATAAATAAATAAATAAAGTATTTTATTCTGAAATGTAATACATCACTTCCTGTTGCTCAAACCATGTCCTGTCGCTCATTTACGAGAGAAGATCAAGGCAGCAGTCTCTACTGTTGTTCTCCTTCTTCCACCGAATGAATTGTTTTGTTCTGACTTCATTATTTATCACTTGATTTATCGCGCGATCCCGCAAATCCCGCGCATGCGTCTAGGAGCGGCGCATGCAGGCGGACCTGAGCTGAGCGGAGGTAGTGGAAATTGGAGTTTGAGACGCTCAGCTGCGACCTGCGGAGCGGAGCGGACCGTATGTAGTGTAATTTTGGCGTTACTCCAAGCAGCACGCAAAACAAAGGTGGCGGGCTATGGCAAGCCGATTGTGTCATTAATAGCTGGCGAAGATTCTCAGTCATTCAGGACATGGTAAATTCAAAAAAGTTCAAGACAAAAACAATAAAGTATAATACACAAATCCAGTAGTTTTTGTCTAGAACTTTTTTGAATTTGTCATTATAGCCACTTTTACCTATTACAGGTGATCCCCGAGTTACGACGCAGTTCCGTTCCTACGCCCGTTCGCAACTCGAAAATCGTCGTGTGTCGGAAAATACGTCCAAAGGGCACCTCATACATGCACCTCATATGTCCAAACGGCCCCTCATACGTACAGTACTTACCAAGCACTTAGCCTATCCTAACACATAAGGAGCCATAATGAAGGGAAAAAAGAGTTAATTTCTTACTGTGAGCTCTGCAGCTTCCTGCAGCTTCACGCGGTACAGCATTTACAGCAACGTCTGTTAGCGTGTTAGCTCGTTGCTCAGCTGTAGCCTCTCTGCCTCGTAAACCTCAGCTCCAAAAAATAAGGAAAAATAAGGTGTCCTGTATTTCCATGCGGGGTCCAGCGGTCCAGAGTTTTACAGTAAGGTCTGCTCCGGTCTGCCTGTCGAAACATGTAAGTTTCCACTGAGCGTGTGAAGCTCCGCCCTCCCTCCGGAAACTGCGTAAATCGGCTTCAAAATAATAATAATAATAATAATAATAATAATACTTTATTTATAAAGCCATTTAAAACAACCACAGCTGCAAAAAAGTGCTGTACACATAAAATCAAGAACATTTAAGCACATAAAATAAGATTAATTAATGAGATGCGTGACGTACCCCTGAAACGTTGTAACTCGAGGCCGTCGTAACCCGAGGACTACCTGTACATGATACAATGGCATGCCTTGATGTGACTACTACTCTGCTGCTATCTAGTGGCTGAAAATGGTACTGATCTTATTTTTCTCAGTCAGGATGAATGAAAAAGGTCATATCTCAGCCAAAAATTGGTTTATAAATACAGTATGGGAAAAAAAAACAAATACGTTGCTTCGGCCTATAAGTCGCAGGCATGTAAATTATGCAACAACAACAAAAAACACAACTTATAGGCAAAAAATACAGTACACACCTGTTGAACTGGCAGAATTTTACAGAACTTTAAACGACATTTATGTTTAGTGTTATTAGCAAGGTGTTGCTAAATGACCTGAAAAGACGTCAAATATAAACTGTTTTTTTATTTCTTTGGTTAGTTATGGTGTATTCAGTAGGATGACTTCAAAACTTTTCAAAATCTACAACTTATTAAATAATAAAACGGGTATGTAAAATGTGTTTCCAAACAACATCAGAGACAGAGTAGCTGGGTTTTCATGTGCACGACTGAACGGTTTTAGGAAAATGTGTCCTAATTGTTGACAATTGAAGTAACAGAATCAGCTGTGTGTGATAAAGCTACATTTTTTATCACTACTTTAGTGGTCGTCTTCTGTCATCAGGTAGGATGTTTTGTTCTTATTTACGTTTACATGTCAGAGGAACCAACTGAGAAATAAGTCAAACATGTTGTGCTCTGGATTCTTATTCATCCCAAATGTTTTGTTGTTGTTGTTGTTTTACCCACAGCCACTTGTTCTGCACAGATTGATTCTTGTCCAGTCTTTGAAGGCAATCCCACAATAGGTTCCAAGTTCCCTACGTTACTGTAATTGGACCAAGATACGCTCCGTATGTGAAAACGTGAGGACATAACAGTGCTATGAAGCTGCTTAATGTGCAAAGGATCTGATAACAGCATCTTATTCAGAGTAAGGTCTAAATTAGTTTAATATCCATGGAAAAAAAATTGCTTCCTGTTCTTTAAACAGGTTTCAGACTCACAGGTTTCTGTCCAGTTTTAGGCCTCTTTTGATAGAAAAAGTACAAACACTTGCTTGAAATGACACAACACGGTGTACATGGGAAGAGTCAACAATATCGTTGGCTGTTTTGTGATAAATGTATGGTTTCAATCAAACAGTTCAAGCTGTCTTCAAAACAGCATACGGTTTATTTAGTAAATCTGTTTTAATTCAGTAAATCATTGAATTCGCTTCAGGGCTGAAATTGTGAATGTGAAGTTTTCTATTTTCACATGACAAATACAGGTAGACTGCATTTTGTAACACGTTTGGGTTCACAAAAACTGTTACTGTATTTGTTGCTGTACAAGTTGCAATATTTTGCATAAATTAGCATGCCATGCCTGCAACTTATACAGTAAAGCGAAGTATTTATGTTTTCCCCCATATTTATAACCCAATTTCTGACAATTTCATTCATTCTGACATGGAAAATATTAAACACTAACATTTTCAGCCAATAGAGGGACCTCAGCTATTATGACAAGCCAAGTGTCTCATTAATAGGTAAAAGTGGCTATTAATGAGACACTTGGCTTGCCATACAAAGCCACCGTCCTCTCTCTCCAGACCTCCTGGAGCAAACGTCAAATCAGCTGCATTTCACCGCGCCGCCGAGGAGAAATGCAGCTGATTTGACCATTAAAGTGCATTTATTAAGGAAAAGTTCAACTGAGACACTTTTTTAAAAATAATTTCGAGCAAAAAATAATTGTTTGTAGGTGGTCATCTTGTTAAATTTTGAAGAAATGCACAGCGTTCTCCCGTGCACGCTCCTGCAGCCACAAATGGGCTTTCGAAATGAAGCTGATTACATCATCAAAGTGCATTTATTAAGGAAAAGTACAACTGAAACACACCTTTGATATAGTTTTGAGCAAACAAATGATTGGTTTTAAGTGTCAATCTTGTTAAATTCTTGTTAAAGTCATCACGTGCACGCTCCCCAGGCCACCATTTGGCAGTCGATCAATCTTTGGCACAACACCGGCCCACGTTTCCAGGTTGTCAGCGGTGACGCATAATAGATGCGACTTATACGGCGGCAAAGTACGGTAATTATGACTTAATTTTTCTTTTTATAATAAAGAAGAACAACTCAATTTGAGCAATTTATTTAGAGAAACTCAAGATTTGTGTCATTTAGAAAATGGAATCAGGATTAAACAGAAAATGTTTCCATTCGTTTTCTTTTTTCATACTTTCATACAGAAATTTAAAAAATTCATACTTGTCTATACTGTATGCTGTAAAAGACTGCATAGGACTCCTGTTTAAAACGTCATCAACTTGTCAAATTTAGCAAATTGCATGGGTTCCAGAGTGTAGAAATCTTTTTAACACAATAAACACTTAAAATATAATTTTCATAGCCATCTTTTACCGTTACACAGCTTTTATTTGTGCTATTAGTTCATCATAAGCAGGGGTCTTACCTGTCTTTGGGTCGAGGATCTCTGGCGAGAGGTGTGATGGCGGCGTGCCGGGGGAGAAGTGCTCATTGCTGTAGGTGATGAGGGGTGTCAGCGGGTGGACATGGTGGGCGTGCTGTACCACGGGGACTTTATTGGACTAAAGAAAAAGACACATCAAGCTTAAAGTGAGCAACAAGTGTTTTACATGGGACAATGGAGACATTTCTGTGTTTTCCTGGTTCGTCCTCATAAATGACAGCAAACTGGTTGCCACAGCAGTTAAAAGAAACGTGTGGACTGAAAGAGTCGTCATTTTTAAACGCCCTCCATAGTAAACATCACGGTTTATGTGTGCGGCTGGCCCTGTGATGCAATCAGAGCCGGCGGCGGGGAGCACTTTAAAGCCTCGCAGACACACGCCAAGATCGTTACGGTCATTTAGTCGAGGGGAGAACCGTTTGTTCAGTCCAACAAGAAAAACAACGGTGCCACCGAGTCCAAAAGTTGCACCAGTGAGCCACAAACAACCACCACCAGGACAGTGGGTAAAACCATCAACATGAGCAGCATCGTCTTGCACAGTGTCCGAGCGTGATCGCCACCACGAGACGTTATAAATGTGACTAGTGCTGGAAAAAACACTTAAAACTCTGTGTAGAAATCAGGATACCGTATTTTCCGTACTATAGGTCGCACCTTTTTGCCTAATTTGCATGCCCTGCGACCTATAGAGAGGTGAGACCTATTTATGGATTTTCCCCCCATGTTTTTAGACCAATTTTTGGCTCAGATATGACCGTTTTTCATTTTGGCCAAAAATGGTGCAGTACCACTTTTGTCCGCTAGGGGCGCAGGCACCAGAACCGTAGTGGCTGGCTTCAGAAAGGCTGGCATCCTCCCACCGTCAGCTGGAGCTGCTGAGGACTCAGACAGCGGTGAGGAGGAGGAGATGGAGGGACAGGGACCTTTGACGACGGGAAACCTTCCTCGTTCTCTGGCTGAACTTTTTGCAAGCGACACAGAGGACGAGGAATTCGAAGGGTTTGAATAAACAATTTGTTTGAATAAAAACCGTAAAATAAATATCTGTTTCTGTCATCTTTATGGGCGGGTGAGCGTGTAGTAATTTTAAAGCCGCTTTATTTATGTCGTTGTAACCGTCAAAGTGCATTTATTAACAACAATTAAACTGAAACACACTCTTACAATAATGTCAGCTAACAAATATATTTTTTAGGCGTTTCTGTTGTTAAATTTTAACGAAATGCAGGGTTTCCGCCCGCTGCGCGCACACGTATCATCAGACGTATCGAAACAAATTTTTAAATCCAGCTCATTTCACAATTACGTTCATTTATTAAGGAAAAGTTCAGCTCAGACACATATTTGCTATAATTTTTATCAAACAAATAATTGTTTTTAAGTGTTAATCTTCTTAAAGCCTTGCTGTGCGCTCCTGTCGCAGACATTTGCAGCAGAGCTAAACACTCGGACCACATTTCCGGGTTGTCTCAGCGGTGACGCGTCACGTCAGCGGTGACGTAAGTGCGACTTATATAAAGGTGCAAACTGTTTATGGATTTTTCCAATTTATTGACAATAATTGGACAAAGCGACTTATATATGCGACTGACCTCTCTGGATGGTTTTCAGAATCTGTTGGAATCCTGGCAAAAACCAATGCAGATGTGTTCCTGTCTTTGATTTTTTTTTGTACATCTACCTTATAATGTTTTTGCTACTTTTTGCTACTTTTTCTTTTCTTTTGTTTATTGTTTAATGTATTTGTATCATTGATGTTCATCATTCTTTAGTTTGTAGCAGGTCGCTTTCGTAAATGAGCCCTCGAGCCTCAATAAGATTTACCTGACTAAATAAAGGTTGAATGAATGAATGAATGAATGAATGAATATAATACAAAGGCGCGACGTATAGTCCAGAAAATACTTAGTGTAAGTGTTGATGTAAGAGATAAAACTGTTTTTTTGTTAAAGCCCAGGTCCACGCCACGATGTGACCAGTGTTTGTGGTGGGAATGATGAGGACAATAATAATAACAAGCGTCTCTACTTTCATTAGTCAGCGCTCAGCCAGGCAGCCATTTCCCCTGGCTGCCTGGCTGAATGGACCACTTGTTGGCTCAACTTGTCACATGGGAGGGTCAAGGGGTGGGAGGGGAGAAAGGAGTCTTGTTCCTCCAGGCTAAACCTTTCTTCAATATCCTCAGTGCTTTAAGTGGGCCGGAACTCACCGGAACCCAGTTCCACCACTTCTAAAATTTAACCCTGAGAGTACCGGGACTTTTTTTAAGAGTAAGGTGCGTTCCGGAACTTATTTTCGTCTTCTTCACTTGAAAGACCCATGGCAGACGGCATAATTTCCCCCTGACTGGATTTCAAGACAGAGCAATGCATCTTCTCGACAATAAAACATCTTTGGTGGAGCGCGTCATTTGGCCAATCACAACCTCAGGACAGACGGGGGGAGGAGACAACAGCGAAATCTGTTAAAAAACAAACAAACTCTGCAACGCGACAGAGCGCGAGGGAGGCGGAAGTAGAACAGGCAGTGTTTCTTGACGATACGAGAGAACCCAGCTGATGAAAACATGACAGAGTCATAAACTAACTTCACCACGGTGTGTATGAAGGAACAGCTGCAGGCAAGTCTCTACATTAAACCACATCTATCACTAAATCAGAAACAGTAAAAACCCCTCCTAAATTCACTGTTGGTGGTTATTAAAATGTCACCTGTTCATTGGGTAAAGTTAATATTTTTATACATGCAGTTGAGTGTCACCATTGTTTAGTAAAATGGCATGTTGTGTTACAAATAAAACTAAATAAAAATTAACAAGCCACTGTGATAAAGTGTCACATTAATTTAATTATAGCCACAGGAGTGAGTTTAAAAACAGGATGATGTCTATATGATCTAGTTGAATGAGGTGTCTCTAAAATATCCTGATTCATGATCAATAATAATTTAAACAATTTTTTAATCTGTCCACAGGACCTGACTTTATTTTGTTAGATGTCTCTAAAATAGTTATTGAATCAAGTGTTTACATGTAGGTAAACATAGATGTTTAACAACTTGTTAAAATACACCAGAATGCAGGAAATGGCTTCTACTTTATTCAAAATTTCTGGCAAAACATCTTCACCAGCATATTTAAGAAATGAGTTTTTACTTTTAGTAAGTATGTTTTATTTATATAGCACATTTCACAGACATGAGAGTCACATACTGTAGTGCTTTACAAAAGGAAAAATAAAATCTTAAAATCACAGAAGTACTATACAAAAAGGTAAAACATAACAAACTCTAAAATCAATGTACAAAATTAACCAAAAGCCTGTCTGAAGAGATAAGGGAGGGTACCGGCACTTATTTTTTTCCACTTAAAGCACTGAATATCCTTACCCACCCCCCTCTTTCTCTACCTCTGTCTCTCTCCAACGTGCTCTGCTGGGGAACAAGGTTTGCATTGAGACTTCTGCACTCTCGTTCACGCTGCTCACAATTGTTCCAAATCTTAGCTTTTCTTTGTCAAAACAAACTTTTATCTGCCTTTATAAACTTTGGCAAACGAGAGAAGACAATATTGACTCCTGTTAAACACGTCTATATTAAGATGGCTTTGCTCAGGACATTTTGAGTTCTGCACACCTCGAGGCAACGCTCACAAAATACAAGTCCACTGCAGAAAATAAGTTTACTTGCATGGGTAAAACTCCCAGCTCCCACATGTCATGTATATTTGAGCTTTGCTTTGTTGTTCTACTTCGTGTACTATGCGCCTGAATTTTCCCACTGTTGTGAGAGTTGTTGGAGACCTCCAGACCTGGGTGCCAGCACATTTTGGGAAGCAGTTCAGTGAGAATTTGAAATGATGCCCATTAATTATTCATAACCTGGAATACATGAATCGTGCGCTCTAAACATAAGTTTGAAGGCACTACTTCGCCTTTTTTTTTTGGTGCAGCGGTTCAAGAGAAAGTGGAGAAAATGAAAGTGTGCCAGTTCCAGACGTGTAAAACTATTCTGATTTGAGTTCGACCTGCAAGAGGAACTCAGTTAGAAGTAAAGACTTCATGAAGCAAATTCCTTCCCTAAACGGGCACTTCAATCAAATAAATCCATCGGCCAGCAGACGTTTGAGCTAAACTAGAGAAGTTGCATTTCCTGCGACTATGCAGTGTGAATGCTTATTGCTGAAGAACTTACTGAAAAACAGCTGAAATTAGCTAAAACGTGCTGAAATGTAGCTGAAATGGAAGAACAAGCCTAAGTTTGCTGAAGAAAACAGAAAAAACACATATTTGCTGCATTTGGTTTAAATGAGTAGAAATGAGCACAAAAAATAGTAAATTAACAAAAAAAAGTACTGAAATTAGCAAGAAATGGCTGAAAAGTAGCTGAAACAGCAGAAAGAAGCTTAAATTACCAGAAGAAAGTTGAGTGAGCATATTTTTTACTGAATTAGGCTGAAGAATGTCAAAACAAGTTTTTAAAAAAATGTGGAATTAGCTGAAAAAGATAAAATAAGCATAAAATCAGCTAAATACGTAGTAGAACAAAAAAAAAGGCTTAAACTGGCAGAAATAGGCTGGAAGGAGCAGAGCAAGCTGAAATTAGCTGAAAGAAGCACAAAACGGTTGAAAAAACAAACAAACAGCTAAAGTTGCACCAATACCAAAAGTCATAGCACCATTCTCCTGAAACGAGCTGAATGTTTTGATATGATTTGTCAAAATAGCACAAAAATTGTGGAACGAGTTAGTTGCCGAAAACGTACAGAAGTAAAATGGATCACAATATGCTTCATAAACACTCACACTATTAATTTGCCTCTCTTGAAACCAAAGAGCATAAAATGTTCTTAATTGTGTGAACGCTTTGAAGAATTCAACTTCCAACTTTTTTCAGTCTAATTCAGCAAAATCATGCTCTACCCACTTTCTTCTGGTAATTTAAGCTTCTTTCTGCTTGTTTTAGCTACTAATCAGCTGTTTTTGGCTAATTTCAGCTTTTTGAAGATAATTTCAACTGTATTGTGCTAATTTCTGCCTCTTTCAGTTAGTGGGCACAATTAAGCTCACTTCACTTCCTTTTGGAAATTTAAGCTTCTTTCTACATTTCATTAGCTGCTATTCAGCTATTTTTGGAAAATTTCAGCTTTTTTAACATACTGTACCGGTAATTTCCACTTCTGCTTTCTTCTGTTAATTTAGGCTTGTTCTTCCTTTTCAGCTACATTTCAGCATGTTTTAGCTCATTTCAGCAGTTTTTCAGCAAGTTCTTCAGCAATAAGCATTCACATGGCATTTTCACAGGAAATGCAAATTCTCTGAAGAGTTTTCTACTTAAAAACAAGATTAATGGCTCCTAATGCATCAGTTCCTTCTTTGATTAAATTTGTGTGTGAAAGTACAGGTAATATTCCTTAAGTCCATCACAGCTTTACATTTCTGGTCTCACAATCCACAAACAAAGCATGAAACCACAAGGAACAAGAGCCATGTTTTAAACATAAACATCTACCATATTTTCCAGTCTATAAGTCACACCTTTTTGCCTAATTTGCATGCCCTGCGACTAATATGCCCTGCTTTTAGTGCAGTGAGATTTTGTCCAAGATTGTGGAATCATTGGCGCCATCATTTATTTGTGACTCAGTGAATTATTTGTCTTTTATTACTTTATTTTATTAGTTTTTTATGGATTTTTATGTGTATTTTTATGGACCTTTGTTGTGTCTGAAATAAAGTTTTGATTGATTGATTGATAATAGAGAGGTGAGACTTGTTTATGGATTTTTTCCCCATATTTTTAGACCAATTTTTGGCTCAGATATGACCGTTTTTCATAATGGTGCAGTACCACTTCGGCCGCTAGGGTACACCGACAGTTCCCACCTCATGTGTCCGACGGCAGGCTCCTCTGGTCGGACACACTCTGTCGCTGCCCGGCCTCCTGCTCTGGAGGTAGGAACTACTGTTAGCTGTGTTTGTTAGCAAAAACGGTTTCTATTTATCTAAATAACTCATGAACAATGGGACAGATTTTCTTTAAACTTACAGAAAGTAATTACTTGGTGGTCATTTACAAACTGTTAGCTGTTGGAGTTGTTTGAGCTAATATTTGATTTATTTATAATTTATGTTCGCAGTGCGCGACCGTTTGGAAGACGTCAAAGCGAAACAATTTAAATTCAGCGGATTTGACCATTGCGTGAATTTATTAAGGAACGGTTAAGCTCAGGAACCCTTGTGCTATAATGTCAGCTAAGAAATGTATTTTTAAGCGTTTATTTTGCTAAATTTTAAAGAAAATGCTGTGGTCCCACCCGGGCGGGTGCTCGTGGCAAAACTACTTTTTAAATCCAGCTGATTTGACAATTACATTCATTTATTAAGGAAAAGTTCAGCTCAGACACATCTTTGCTATAATTTTCATTAAACAACTAATTGTTTTTACCGTGTTAATCTTGTAAAGTCCTTCCGTGCTCGCGGCCGCCATTTTCAGCAGGGCAAATGACGCGCCGGCGCGTCGCGGTGACGCATAATAGATTCGACTTAAATAGAGGTGCAACACGTTTATGGATTTTTCCAATTTATTGCCAATAATTGGACAAAGCGACTTATATAAAGGTGAGACTTATCAGGCGGAAAATACGGTACATGATGGAGCAGACACTAGATGGTTTCTATACAATAGATAGAAATCATGCTACTGTATTTACATAGATGTGCCTGTTTAGCACCAAACACTCAGACCTGCTCTTCAGAGGCATTTGGCTCTCGGGAGGGGACAAACACGTCAGATAGGTGCTGAGGAACTGCAGGGACAGATGTCCGTGTCTTCTGGAAGTTTAAAGCTCAAAAGGCCGTGGTGGCAGTCCCTTCCCTGGCTGTCCAACTTGGACTGGAGCTAAGAAAAGCACAGTCCTCGGTCAGTGTGGGTGGAGAGGTGGACTTCATTCAAGCAAACATGTTTTTGGATCCTGAACATCTGAATTGAATTACTAGGCAAACAGCCGACAGGGAAGAGAGCTTAGAGCAAACTGAATAACCCGGCAGCTTTGTGTGTCTTTATGCTGGGTGGGAGGCTCAGAGGCCTTTCAAAACTCCAGGAAAGACGGGGTGAACAAGAATGCCTGGCATGCTGAGAAATCCAAGCCTTGTTTGTCATCGCCAACAGGAAGCGGACGTGAGGGGAGGCCGACCGTGTCATGTGTCTTTAAAAAACCAACCACTCCAGAACTATGCTATTCATCACGGTCAACGTGAGCTTTACGTCTGGTCATCACCTCCGAAAAAGGTCAAAGGCGTTATAATCCCAGGTTAGAACAATACAGCGCAGACAGGCATCAGGTTTCTGGAGTGTATGTTGCCCACGAAGTTGTTTAAATAGACGGACGCGCGTTAAGATCGTTTCCTAAACCATGCGTTGCCACGTCCGAGTGTGTTCATCCACGGCGTTCGACTGGAGTCAAAGCGTCAGTTCCTGAATGCACTTTTGAAGAGGATCTTGTCTCTGCAGTGGCCCAGCAGGGCTGCAGACCTCAGATCAGTATTCAGTTCATCTCTCCCGAAGCCTTTGATTTCATGATGGATCCCGGGTGTTCACTGGCTAATGCAAAACGAGAAAATCTCCCTGGACTTCCAGTCGAAGGTCTGTTAAAAGAAAATGGGTCAAAGCGGAGTATATTTATGAAACGCAGCACTTGATTTAATATCACTGCTTCAAATGTTGCGCAATCCGAGAGGTTGCGGCAGACACCCGCAGGGAGACAAAAGGCATCTCTGGAATCCTTGCCACTTCAGATCATTTAAAACAATCCTGCGACGGAGTGACTTATGAAGCGCTGACAGGACCAGGTGCCTCGATTGCTCTAATAAAATACTGAAACAAGGACGGTAGTTCTTGCGCGCCCTGTCAAGTGTAGATCAGACCAAATTTGAGCGCTGGGTGCTCCGTGTCAGACATTCTGGTCACTTCGATCTCATTAGAGAGTCACAGCTCTCCTCTAATCCAGAGTAACAGAACACGTCAGTGTATTCAGTAATGAGACGTGGAGAAGAACTGATGGACAAATTACTGCGAGGGACTGAACAACCTGAGAGAGAGGACGTAAGCAGCCAGGACATCATTATCTGCTGAGCACCCACGGCTGTGACTTTGTACATCAGAAGATAAGAATTGCCGTATTTTCTGGAGTTTAAGTCGCATCAGTCAATAAAAGCATCATGAAGAGGAAAAAAGACATACCGGTATATGTCACATTTATTATGCGTCACCGCTGACCTGTCGCATTTATTATGTGTTTATTTAATGGTCAAAATAGCTTCATTTCACTTGGGCTGAGCGGTGCCATCCATCCATCCATCCATCCATCCATCACGGCCAAAGCCGCTAGCTCTCCAGTGTCCCTCCACCTGCATCAGTTGAGTGAAGCGAGCGTGCACGGGAGGACTCGCTGTTGCAGTACCGTATTTTTCAGAGTATAGGTCGCACCGGAGTATAGGTCGCATTGTCCAATTATTACCAATAGATTGGAAAAATCCCTAGATAGGTCACACTGGAGTATAGGTCGCACCTACGTTTAGCTCTGCTGCAAATGTCTGCCACAGGAGCGCACAGCAAGGCTTTTAAGAAGATTAACACTTAAAAACAATTATTTGTTTGATAAAAATTATAGCAAATATGTGTCTGAGCTGAACTTTTCCTTAATAAATGAACGTAATTGTGAAATGAGCTGGATTTAAAATTTGTTTCGCCGAAAGTGATAAAAAGCCATATATAGGTCGCACCTGAGTATAGGTCGCAGGCCATGGAAAAATGATAAAAAGGTGCGACCTATACTCCGAAAAATACGGTACTTTGAAATTTAACAAGATTAACATCAATTATTTGTTTGCTCGATATTAAAGCAAAGATGTGTCTTAGTTCAACTTTTCCTTAATAAATGCACTTCAATGGTTGAAACAGCTTCATTTCGCCTGGGCGGTGCAGTGCCATCCATCCATCCATCGCAACCAGAACCACGAGCTCTTGTCGTCTCTCTGCCCCCGGTGGAATATTCTCTGTCACCATGTGCTTGTCTGTGCGGGGTATTTTTTTTCATCATCAAGGTATTTCTTCTCAGCCAAGAAGAAAGAGTTTGATAGTTTGTTTTTTGCCTCCAATGTTCAGTTTCACTACTTTTTTCTCTGTCAGAACAGATCTCACTTGTAAATGAGTCTCCAAGGCTCAATGTGATTCATCTGTCTAAATAAAGGTTGAATGAATGAATGAATGAAT
Source organism: Garcialebias charrua (assembly GCA_038048925.1). NCBI lineage: Eukaryota > Metazoa > Chordata > Actinopteri > Cyprinodontiformes > Rivulidae > Garcialebias > Garcialebias charrua. The sequence continues at coordinate 19,229 of JBBPBX010023682.1, read as the reverse complement.
GAATGAATGAATGAAAAGTGGAATGGAGTGGGGAGTGGTGGCGCAGTGGTTAGACAGTGGGCCTGTGATCGGAAAATCGCCGGTTCAAGCCCCAGTACAGACAACATCAAAAAATGTGGGTGGAAAAAGGTGAAACACCTACATCTGCCTCCACCCTCATTCACCCCACTCTGGGCCCCTGAGCAAGGCCCTTAACCTCCACCATCTGCTACCTAAACAGGTCTCTCTTGAAAATGAGTTCTCGTTGCACAATGAGACTAACCTGGATAAATAAAGGGTAAATGGAGAAAGAAAAAGAAAATTGCGTTATGAATATGGAGAAAAAAAAACGTATATAAGTTGCTTCGGCATATAAGTCACAGGACTGACAAATCTATGCTAAAAACCTGCGACTTATACGCCGGAAAATACGGTAGACTCCCTCTTCTTTCCTCTTCAGTCCAGCGTGGTCACTACTGATGGGCTGATGAGTTCCCCGGTCTACCTGCCCCTGCGGCGCCTTTTGATGTATATATTCATGAAGAGGCAGAACCACTGAACGCAGGAGCTGACACGCAGGATTTTCTTTTTATGAATTTCGGTGTGTACATGATGCACAAATTTGTGTATGCATGGCAGAGTGGGACATGTTCATAAAAGAAGAAGCTTGTTCCCACCTTCCCCTGTCCTCCTATACTGCAACCACCAGCAGCAGCAAAAGCCATACCAAATGAATGCTAAACAAACCTGTCTGTTGAATAATTGAGCATCTCAGGCCAGGGCCAGCTCAGATTAGCATACAGGCCTTATGGACCCAATCTGCACAGTGACAATGTGTTGTTTTCCTGGACTTTTGGTATTCAGCAAGCACGCTCATTTCTATTATATACATTTTCCCTTCTTAGCATGCGTAGTATTACCGTATTCGTCGGTCTTTAATACGCTCCCGTGTATAATACGCTTTGACCAATTATTGCCAATAAACCAGAAAAAAACGTACATAATACGCTTCAGTGTTTAATACGCATCTATTATGCGTCGCCGCTACGCGACGCGTCAGCGCCTCGTTTGCCCTGCTTAAAATGGCGGCCACAGAAGCGTCAGCACGGAAGGACTTTACAAGATTAAAACGGTAAAAACTATTATTTCTTTGCTGAGAAAAAATATATTTCTTAGCTGACGTTATAGCACAAGGGTTCCCGAGCTTAACCGTTCCTTAATCAATTCACGAAATGGTCAAATCTGCTGAATTTAAATTGTTTCGGTTTGACTTTTCCAAACAGCCTCGGGGGCGCTACGAAAATAAATTATAAATAAATCGAATTTTATCTCAAATGTCTTCTACAGGTCAACAGTCTGTAAATTGAAGCCATATAATTACACTCTGTAAGCAGAAAAAATATCCACTGAGTGGTTTCTGAGCTGTTTATCTACCGTAAACACAGGTGTATAATACGCACTTTTACTGCTCATTTGAATGTCCTGCGTATTATACACCGAAGCGTATTATCTACAGATTTTTTCCCATATTTTTAGACCAATTTTTGGCTCTGATTCGCTGTTTTTTCATTTTGGCCTAAAAATGGTGCAGTACCAGTTTCGGCCGCTATGGGCGCTAATGCACCCTGTAGTCTGTTTACCTGCAGACTGTACCTGGAGGCGTATCCTGACGCCATCTAGTGGCCATAAAAAAGAATGTCACGGCAGCGCGTATTATACACCGAAGCGTATTATCTACCAATTTTTCTGATTTATTTCCAAATATTGCCAAAGCGTATTATACACCGGAGCGTATTATACACAGGTGTTTACGGTAAACAGTAGGTATCTGTTTATGGTAGCTAACAGCTAACATGCTAAAAGCGTTTTTTTTTTTTGCCCTAAATATCTTCTGCAGCTAACAGGTTGTAAATGACCACCAAATAATTACACTCTGTAAGTTTCAAGAAAATCTGCGGTGTGTTTTATGAGTTATCTTGCTAAAAAAAACGCTAACAACAACACAGCTAAATGGTAGCTACCTCCAGAGCAGGGAGCCGGGCAGCGACATTCAGTCGGAGCAGAGGAGGCTTTTTTCGGACACATGACGGTCGGTGGACTCTCTGGAAGTGTCCGCTAGCGGACAAAAGTGGTACTGCACCATTTTTAGGCCAAAATGAAAAACGGCGAATCAGAGTCAAAAATGGGTCTAAAAATATGGGAAAAAATCCATAAATAATACACTTCGGTGTATAATACCTGTACGCAGGACATTCAAATGAGCAAAAAACCTGCGTATTATACGCCGACGAATATGGTAGTTAAAATGTTAATTGGCTCAACAACAGTGATTTCTGTCTGTTGGTATGTGAGGTTAAAATGAGCTCACTGCGTTGTGTTGTCAGTGTCAACAGAAGACGTGTTGGTCTCCAGATCTGAACCCTGAATAGTAACTAGTCATGTTGAAGAGGAGGTCTCAGCAGACCCACCTGCACCCAAACGCAACAATCCCAGATTTTACACACGCCCAGCTGCAGCAGAACGGCTCGTCTTCAGGAGTCCCTGCTGCTGGCTCCTCCTCGGGTCTCTCTCCCTGGCTCCTCTTGGCCCTGGGCAGTAATCCCTGGCCCCCCGTGTGTGCCCATCCGCTCCCCTTGCTCTCATTAGTGCAGTGCTGGGGCCTGGGGAGTCTGCAGGCCTGGGGAGCCAGCCTGCTGCTCTCCTCCCACTCCCCTTCGCTCTCCACGGCTGGAGTAATGAGCACATAATCATCCTGGCTCCCCGTCAGTAGCAGCACACCAGAGGGGCATGTGGGCACCTGGCCCAGAGTTGGTGTGAGAGAGAGGGGGGTGAGGGTAAGGGACACTGGAGGGGTTATCCTCCCTGTCCTCTGTGCCCAGTGTTCACTGACTGTACCCAGAATTAGAGCTTTCCATCCCACAAGAAATGACCCCCACGGTCAAACAAGTCAGCAGATAAAGGACGGCAACATTTCTTTTTTTTAATTTCACAGAATAAAAGCTGTTTGACTTCCAGAGAACTGCTCTTCCTTCCCCCCTCCGGTAAAACCAAAGTGTCACATGAACTCTTGAGATAACCGTATTATCTTAAGCTCGGGGTATTTGACACATTTGTTCCAGCTTTTGTGAAAAGGCAAAACTTCCAACAACACAAACAACCGGTATAGAAGAACTCACAAGTTTCTCGCTACACACATAAAATCATTTAATGGCTTTTAAACGGCAAAACAGCAAATGTTCGAAGCTGGTGTTTTAGGTGCACGTGATATCAATCATTCAGAAAGTTAGGAAGAAAAAAAATTCAAGCGTCAAAACAAGTTGACCCGTCTCATTCTCAGCTTTCTAAATTAATTTGCTGACTTGATGAAGATCAAACTAAAAAACAACGAAGGGAATAAAACCCCAGCCAGTGTGTTTTTATTCCCTTTAAACAGTTAAAAGTGCAGATAAATACATACCATAAGGTTACTTGTTGGCTAAGTGTCCAATTTTCCACTTAGTGCAAAACAATAAAACTCATGCAAGAGAAGAAAGACTCAAAGGTCACTTCCAGGTCAGTATTTATTCAAATAAAGTACTGTACAGTAATTGGTTTGTGCTGAGACATAAATCAGCGTAAAATTCCCATGAGCAACCTCCTCTCTGTCCTCACAGTTTCCCTTTGACCGCTCTCAATAAGGACTTTGTCATAAGCAGCGCTCAGATTCAGAAAATCAATCGCAAACTCAGCGAGCACATGAAGTTATTACAAGAGGCTGCAGAGTCGAGTCACAATGATTCCTTTTAATAAAGGACACAGATACTGTACAAATCGGGGTATAACACGCCATTTTTTTATTCATTTGAATGTCCTGCGTGTTATACGCCGAAGCGTGTTATTCATGGATTTTTTTCCCATATTTTTAGACCCATTTTTGGCTCTGATATCGCCGTTTTTCATTTTGGGCAAAAAATGGTGCAGTACCACTTTTGTCCGCTAGGGGGCCACTTCCAGACCGTTTCTAGCTCATGTGTCCGAAAAAAGCCTCCTCTGGTCGGACTGACTCTGTCGCTGCCCGCCTCCTGCTCTGGATGTAGCTGCTGTTAGCTGTAACGTTAGCTGTTTTTTTAGCAAGATAACTCATAAACCACACCGCGGATTTTCTTGAAACTTACAGAGCGTAATTATTTGGTGGTCATTTACAAACTGTTAGCTGTATAAGACATTTGACATAAAATTCAATTTTTTTATAATTTATTTTATTAGCGTACAAGACTGTTTTGGAAGAAGTCAAACCAAAACAATTTAAATTCAGCAGATTTGACCATTTCGTGAATTGATTAAGGAACGGTTAAGCTCAGGAACCCTTGTGCTATAAAGTCAGCTAAGAAATATATATTTTCTCGCAAAGAAATAATTGTTTTTACCGTGTTTAATCTTGTGAAGTCCTTCGGTGCTCGCTCGCTTCTGTGGCCGCCATTTTCAGCAGGGCAAATGAGGCGCTGACGCGTCGCGTAGCGGTGACGCATAATAGATGCGTGTTATACGCCGAAGCGTGTTATTTATGGATTTTTCCAATTTATTTACAATAATTGGACAAAGCGTGTAATACACAGGAGCGTGTTATACCCAGATTTTTACGGTAATGTTTTTTTTTTTGCCCTGTATTCAAATTTCTCCAGAGAAAAACGCCCCGATACGATCACAAAGGTGAGATGCCAGCGAGATGTTCTAGGCTTCGTGTTATCACATGTTTTCAATCAGAAAAAAAAACAACTCATCCCTAAGCAAAGCCACAAACCAAGCAGGTCTGCTGAGGCCCCGCATTGTCTTAGCTGGAGCAAGACATGGTGATGACGAGTTCACACCTGTGTGGGAAAGTTCAGGAATGGCAACAGGGTTCGAACTTGAGAGATTTATGGTGGAGGCTGAGTTATTGTGGTAAAGACAGACAGACTGCCTGGCAGCGGGCCTGCGGGTGCAGTCAGGGCTGCAGAGGAGCTGCACATGAATCGATGAGAACCAGCAGGTCTAGAGGAACACTGTAACTTCATTATTGCACATAACCACATTATGGTTATAGTTTGATTAAAGTGTTTGTATCCTCCACAGTAAACGGATTTCCCCAATAGGTTTACATGATTTGTTTGATAATTGGGTTAATGTTCAGTGCAAAGTTGACTGGAAGAAATGTTTTGTAAGTGTCATAGATAGGAGTTAGTGTGAACTTTCATTCATCCCGCATCAAAGTTGCTCTTTCAGTCAAACACGTTTATTTTGCTGATTTGTGGCACACTGGATCACACCCACAGTGAAGGTCAGTGCCATGTATGGTTTCCAAATTAAAAAAAGAAGCAAATGGTATGAAAAATAAACATCGTACCCGATGTAGATAACAGTTTAAATGGCCTCATTTTAAATGATTTGAGTTTGAATCTGACAGACTTGATTAGATGATTGCTAGTCTGATTACACAATTAAACCAGCAAAATATATATACTGTATACAGGTAGTCCCCGACTTACGAGCGAGTTCCGTACCTAAGGGCCGCTCGTATGTCGAAAATTTGTAAGTAGGATCACAAAAAATATATATATATTTTAAAAAAATAAATGAATACAGTACATGTACAGTACTGTACAGTCACCAAGCACTTAGCCTATCCTAACACAGTTTTTAAAGATTTTTTTTATTTTTTATAAATGAATACATGTACAGTACTGTACAGTCACCAAGCACTTAGCCTATCCTAACACAGTTAAGGAGTCAGTTGAATTGTCTCCCTCCTCCCCAGCAGGCTCCATTCACATAAAGGGAGCTACTTTCACTTTATGTGAAAGGGAGACAATTCAACTCACTCCTTCATCTTTAAAAACTGTGTTAGGATAGGCTAAGTGCTTGGTGACTGTACAGTACTGTACATGTATTCATTTATAAAAAATAAAAAAAAATATATATGTTTTTTTTTAATGAGATGCATATTCGTAAGTCCGGAACCTTGTATGTCGATGTGCTCGTAAGTTGAGGACTACCAGTATATAGTACTTAATCCAAAAACTTTCCTTTACTGGACGTGCTACAGCTAGCTGCTGCACATGAAAACCACCTAATTTTATACCAAAAATACCAAGTACATACCAAGTGCCCTGGTGTTGGAGAACGAGAATCTTTTATCCCTGCAGAGGTGGGAATGTCCAGGAGTGGCCATTTCATCTGGAGATACTGTTGGTTAGAGAAGAAGAAAATAATTTACCAACAAACCCAGACACACGTGCATACAGTATAATACATCCAGAATATGTAAGAAAGTACAGAAATGGGGAAGAAAAAAAAACAGAATATAAGACTAGTGCTGCACTGTTCCATTTCTATAGTGGATGACTTGCAACAAGGCATTCATGAGGGAGTTCCCATGATGCCTTGAAACATATGTAAGGGTTTTTAGTGAGCGAGTCAGAAGGACGTGCAGGAATTTTCAAGATGTTATAAAAATGTGTTCAACAATGTTTCTCTTAAAATAGTCACAGACTAGTTGTAGGTGTCTGGAATGTGAAACTTCCCAGTTCAGGGTTTGTAAATCTACAAATCTAAAGCGGTAGTTCTTTCTCTGTACAGTATGTATGTAATTTGTATTTCCCGTACTAAATTTGGCCTGAAGTTCATCCAAATGTCTTGTTTGGTGGGATTTTCTTGCAGCTACCGGTACTTAAAGAGGCTTAAAACGTTTAGAAATCACTCGTGTGAGAGCTGGTGGTTTATCTCCTCCTTGAGAAATGCTCTGAATTGTGTCAAACCCACAAAGAACTCCAGCAAACACCTGTACAAGAAGCACATTTCTGCTGCTGGAAGTCAAGACGGTGAGTTCTGGCACGGCGGCGAGCAGGAAGAGCGATGTGAACACAGCGGACTGGTGGGGGACTGTGAAATTGCACTTTGTCAAAGAAAAACAAGAGGCCAGCTGTGGGCGCCCGTCGAGGGTGGGAAGAGACAGCTGGAAGAAAGCCTCATGTACAGATCTGCAAACTCCAAGTCCACTATCCCCATCCATACGTTTGGCCTTGTGACCCACGAACAGCCCCTCCTCCTTCCACCGCCACTATAATTCCCACATGTGTGAAAGTTATCATTTGGAGTTCTGGGTCTGCTGCTTTTCTTCTGTTTAGACACTGATCGCCAAAAAGATGTACAACCGTCTGCCCAGTTATAGCTCTTTCTTAGCGGCTGCAGAATCAACTCAGAAAATAAGCATTTTTTAATAAAAAAATATTATTTACTGCTTGAGACAAGCTGAACTTTTTTTTGTATTTGTCCTCCAGCAGTGATGATAGCATGAGCCCAGAGCTCCAAAAGCACAGCAGCCATCTGGTTTATGAATCAAGTTTTAATACCGGAAACAGCAGCTTGTCTTGCATGTGGATTTTTCTCTCTGGTCCTTGTTCAAATTAATTAAAAAGGTGTTTTATGATTGAAACTGTTTGGCGTCTCCAGATCCACCTTGATTATTTGCATTAAGGCGTCAGTGTATTATCAAATTTGCCTTTTGCGCTTACAAAGTGAATAAATTCTGGTCGCATTTTGTCGTTTCACGTTTGAATTGTCCTGCACATTCAGTCTTTGTAAGCACTTGATGAATAAAGACAGACAATAAATAGCATTTGACATTCACCAAAAAAAAAAAAAGACAAATCTAGTTTAAGAATATATGCATTGTCTTCTCTTCGGATGTGTGCAGGATAAATGACGACAAACAAGCAAACTGGAGGAGTCGTGCATTCAGCTTTTGATTTTTAAAACTCCATCCGTCACTCAGTTTGTAAGGAGGAAGGAAGGTTGGGTGACTGTGGGTTAAAATGGAAAAGACATTATAGCAGGAGCGGGGAAAAGGGAGAGGAGGGGAAGAAAGAAAAAAAAAAACATTTTCAGGAATGAGTTTGTTGGAGCAGGCACAGGGTATTGTTTCCTGACAGCTGGGGTCCAACAGAGCGCCGAGGCAGGGGGAAGGGGGTCCCTTTTTCCCTCCGAAAAGGGGGGAATTCTCAGAGTTGACATCAGCCCTCTTCATTTTCACTGCACTGCTCAAGGCTGAATCGCAGGCTCCAACTAATGGGCCCAAGTCCATACAACTGTCAGGAGGCAGTTGCTTTTAAAGGCTGCTCGCTCCCTATTGAAACTTTCCTCTGCTCTGTGCAGAGCGCCTAATGAATGCTACTCTCTGGAGGGAAAATCCAAAACAATGCAGTTTTCTGCGTCTAATCTATGTCAATCATGAGTCCTTCCACAAATGAAACGAGCGCTGCTGTGAGCGTTTGGTCGGGTCCATCCGTGCCCACCCCGGCTCTCCCACCCAGATCCATCCCTGTTTTTGACAGCTTCTGCCAGCGCTGAGGAACATGCCCCCGGGCGCTTTCTTTTTCCCTGAGCACCTACTTTTCTTTTAATTGCCAGTGTGCCCCCGTGTAGCAACTGTTCACACACTCTCCGAAACATCCCGCTAGGTAACACCAGCCGCACACTGTCACATTAGCTCCCGTCCAGACTCGAGCAACGCTCACTGGGACATGAGGACGAGGGAGGGAGGGGTGCCTGGGTGCTGTTTCGTGAAACAAAAGAGGAGGACTTGTGAGCTAAAAAGGAAAGAAGAAACTTTCTTAAGCCCCCGGCAGAGCTCCGCGTACAAGCAGTACGCCTCTGTACGACGTACGTACGCAGAGGCACAAGCGTAGCCCCGCAGGGCACGAACGCGCAAAGCTCAAATTTTACGACCGCGTACGCGATGCGCGTTGTCTCACAATAAACTTCCCCGGCGCCGGACTGTTTTGTATGTTACACAAATGAATTAAATTCCCCTTTTTTATCGCTGATCTGAACTTTTCTTTTGTTTTTTTGCCAAAAGTCAAGTAATCGCTTCCTCCTCTGACACCATGACTGAAATGAATGAATTTGTCACGATCGAGCGAATAATAACCATGTCCTACCTGGCTGCGCGACGTTCTAAATATTTCCTGGTGGGCTGGGGGCTGCAGGACCATTGCTCCCTGTTTTTATGTTTATTTTTTAGAACTTTTTATTAACATATAAAGTTTAGAAACACCGCAGCGGCTCCAGCCAGCCAGCTCATGCATCTCACACTCGACCTGTCAATCAATTGAGTAGGCGTGTCAGCAAATGACCAATCAGCGACCTCAGTTTGTCCCTAGGCACACTGCTCAAATTACAACAAGAATTCGGAGCGAAAACGCGAGCATTTAACGCGAGAACGAAAGCAGAGCTGTGCCAGCGAACGCGTGCGCACAGAATGCGCGCGTAGAGTGGCGTACAGGCAGTACGCTGAGCTTTGCTGGAGCCTTTAAGTGTTCAAAAAAAATTGAAGTGTCAGAAAAAAAGATGGGACAACAAAAAGTAGATTATTCAAACCGTTATGCCAAGGTTTAAGTGATTTTAGATGTTTGCAAAAGATTGAAAGCGAGATAAACCAATAACAACTCAACTGCAGGGCTTTTGGTAATGCTTTACACATGGCCTTGTTTTATTAGAAATAAATACAGACATATGGTGGGGGCTCACAGAAATGCCTGTTTCAGCCTGCGACCTGGAAACTCTGGTAAATGCGCTCGGACGGAGAACTGAAAGAATCCACAATCCAAAGTGAAGTTTAGCTGATCCATTTTCATCACTCTCTAATTGTCTTCCAGCTTCCACCCACTGACTCCAACACTCAGAATAGACATCAGTAGCATGTGCTACTTTTTACAGGACCCACATGCGACAAAGGTGGCAGGCAATGATGCCTCTGAATTTTTCCCAAAAGTCTACACTGGAGCCCTTTGGTTGTTTGAACAGAGAGAATGCAACATATGCTCTGGGGCATGTGGCCTGCCATCGCTGGGTTCTAATTGTTACATCGCTCTCACAGAGCAGGGGAAAACACGGCCAAGAGTCTTTGTCATCTCTGAAGTGTGCGGTGCCATACTGCAGGCCGACATCAGAGCGCGGAGAAGAGACAGATGTCTGGACATTTGCTGTGAAACTAAGTCAGACTCTCTGCCAAGGGGACACAAACAATTCCAAACTTTGCTAACAACTATTTGTCCATTTAAGAGCTGCGGCAAGAGCTGTTAATCTGATAACAGTTCAAGCGAGCTTATTTAGAAATACATCTAATAGCTATCCCAAACTGGCTATGTGTCTTTGCATGATTTAACCAAAATCGTCAAGCAGGTAGGAGCCACAACAAATAAAGGACTAAATCAGTTTAAAGTGGCAGCTCAAACGAGGCCTCACACTTGTGAAATGACTTTGCCTAGCTTGTAAATAGCAGAGCTGCAGGAATGCCTCCACGGATCACTCCAGCAGATAATGTCAATCACCTACTGTGTGGAGAACCCCTCCCCATTGTTTTCTTTTACCCCCCAATAGAAAACAAATGGGCCACACAGCTTGCTGTTTGGCTGAGGTGTTAATTACCTTCTCTGGCCCATATGAACAGCCGACTTCAAACAATAACCCCACCAGGCAGTCCCTCTCTGGTTTTGTGGTGCTGATATCACCTGCTCTTCTCACTGGGCTATTGACACCCCAAACTGATCTATGCATGAAATACAATTAAAAGATTACATGACAAAGGCAGTGTGATAAGTAGTCCCCGCCTTTTCTCAGAGTTTGCATTAGGCCTCATTGTTTGCCAGCATTAGAGGCAATTACAGTAACAATTCTTAAGCAAACCTGAGCTGTCTTTGTGCTAATTAGTGGGTAATCGATGGAGAAATGACAAGCAGCGCAGACCTGCACTTTATAGCTCTATAATCAGGTATGTCACTCAGGAAGTAAAATATATATATATATACCGTATATATATACAGTATATATATTCAAAGTATTCTAGAGCAGTGTTTTTCAACCTTTTTTGTTTTCATTGAAAAAATCACGAGGCACACCACCAACCAAAATTGTAAACAAAGATACTCTGTATCCGCCTATATTAAATATATAGTCATTCTTATCAAAGTGTCTTGAATAGGAATGAAATAAACAGCTTCTCACCGCATACCAAGCACAACGGAGTCGGTGTCGTTGCGTCCCCGGTAAAAGTAAATCCAAACGAAATGTAACTCTCACTGTACTGTCTCGAGCTCACGGTATCTGCCTTCTTCTGATATCCACTTATACTAGGGCCTACATCTGGGTCCGAATTTTGTCCAGGGACCAGATCGGAGTTAGTATTTTTTCTTTTCAAAAACTTTTCCATCACTGTCATAAACCGTGTTTCCATCTATTTTCAATTCGAATTTTGAGCGAATTTTTGAAAATTCGCAAAAATGTAAATAAAAATTAATGCGAATCAGAAGTGTTTCCATCAACTGGCTTGAAGCGAATCTACCAGGCCACGCATTACGTCAGACGTCAGCGTTACGCACGTCTACAGTAAACAGGAAGTAGCGGTTGAAAACAGGAACCGAACCACACATCTCGGCAAAATGGAGAGAATATTTCAGGAATGTGTTGCTATCGGGCAAGTTGTATTTATTCTGTCATGCCAACTAGTTTTAGCGATGTTACAGCGGAAACAGCTGATCAGTCACATGACGTGAATGTTCGCTACGTCAGAACTGAGTCGGCAAATCTGTTTCCATCTCTCGTTTTGCGCATCAGCTCTGTTTCGAAAAACCCAAAAACCACCTCAAGCGAGCGTATCAACTTTTTTGCGAATTAGAGGAAGTTAATTCGAATCGTGCCATTTCCATTCACCTTTTCTGATGCGATACTTCAAAATGCGCATCAAGAAACCTTGATGGAAACACGACTATAGTCTTGCTAGCAGCTAGCTAGAATGCAATGCTGTCACTGCTACATGTCACGTTCGTGCATCACTACTTCTCTTGTTTTAATGTCCAATGCTATGTTCCATACTGCATCTATCTAGCAATAAGGAAATTACATGATTACGCCGCTCTTAATAAAGAGCCGCGTAATCAAACGTTGCTCGTGTAATAAATTATTACATTTTATATTGATTTATGTGTCAGTACATATAAATTGAAGACACTACTACAGTACAGACACTCGAAAATGGCACATTATTAGATAATTAATTAATTTTCAACAAATCTTTTTAGACCAGTTAAGTGAAATTGGATAATTTCCACGGCACACCTGACGATCACTCGGGGCACACTAGTGTGCCGCAGAAGAGTGGTTGAAAAACACTGTTCTAGAGATAGTTCAGATCCATAGAAGCGGGGTTCTGTTGAAAAAATCGAAACCTGTTGAAGCTATCTGATTGGCCTCAGTTTGGTGAAAAGTTCTGATTGTGTGGGCTCAGGAAGAACTGTGCTCCTCAGTTGTATACCAGCTCACCAACTGTAAGGTTGGCAGTTCAATCCCAGCTCCTCCCTTGCTGGTTGAAATGGCCAGAAAAGGCCCCCACATACCGTACTCGGGTGTACTTCACTTCACAGAGATCCGTGCATACTCGAGGTGGATGTCCGCCGGCCATGTCCACCCAAAGAAAAAAAATTATGACTGCGTACATGTACTCGGTGTCGCACAATAAAACGCCTGGCGTGAAACGGTGTTCACATCGAACTGTTTAGTATGAGACACAACCACTCTCTGTGTTCCAAGGATGCGCAGTGTGACTGCCGCTCTCTGTGCAGCGCTGTCCAAGTAGCTCATCAAACTTGTCCATCATCTTTATGTCCTTCACCAGTGTATTAAATTCCCCTTCTTCATCCCTGGTCTGGTTTAGGTCCCATTTTCTTTTCTTTTGTTTTTATTGACAAGAGGCAAGCGATCTCTTCCTCCTCGTCCGTTGACACCATGACTGAATTTTGAGAAATTGAAGGAATTTGGCATGAGATAATTAAAATCTGTACGCTCGAGTATGATGTCTCAACCATCTGCGGACAGTATGCATGGAGTCCGCGGGGCTCACGGAGTAGTACGCCCGAGTATGTGGGGGTCTTTAGATGCTAAACCCCATGAAGCCCCTAATTCTGTGAACTTGTGTATGTATGGGGGAATGTGACTTGTAATGTACAAGTGTTTTATAAGTGTAATTCCTTTTCTGTTTATTTTTGACCAGACTAAAGTGCTAATGGCAAATCTGAGTGGGGCCAAGACCAACATGGATTGCCGCTGTCTAACTACAATTTAAAAGTTTGATAGCAGTCCGTTTAATAAACCTTACCACCACTGTCAATTTTGGCTATTCCATCAGAAATATTCAAATCCCTGCCGGAAGTGCTGCAGCTACCTGCTGCTGGTGTCGCCATTTGTGCTTATGAATAACGTTAATCTACATAATTTAGCAATTGTGTGAACCATTAAGAGATATTTCAGATTGGCGTTGTTTTGAGGCATAAGCATTCAATTCTGCTCTGTGCTCTGCTCAGATTAGCCTTTAGCATGGGCCTTTAGCATGGCAATCCGGTTTAAATCAAATCTTATTTCTCCAAGCTGATATCTACAATATGTTCACTGTTCAGAAACATGTCACAGAACACCACTTCAAAAAGAAAGGTGTAAATCTAAAGAAACACTGAGGTGAAAGCGCTGAGACGTCCTAATCTTCATTTAAGCTAACTCCATGGGTTTTCTTCCTGTTAATAAAATTAGCCTACATGAGTTTCATCTGACAGCACTTATCTGTGATATAATCAATCACCCATGAAAAAAAAAAACATTGTTACTTGTCCTGTGTGAGTTGAATTTCATTTAAAGCCTCATCTCTTGGTTTTACATCGTATTAAAACCCCACAGAGCCTGTGATGCTGCAGCGGAAATTAGCACGCTGCTAATGGCAAACCACATTTGAAGTGTCCATTAGCCCATAGAGGAATGAAGTTAAGTGACTATGACAGGGGCACTCCCTCAGTTCGCCGGGCCTCTATTGTGACCGGGTCGGTCGTCCTGCACTCGTATTATCAAGCAGTAGAAAAACTGTGTCAAAGGTCAGACATCCAGAGTGCTGTGGTTTCTATGGTGACGTGGCCTATTAAGGCCAGGCTCATTGGCCTCTTAACATGCTCCTGGACACAAAAGAACTACAAGTTATTAGTCCGAAGAGGGGAGACAGCACAGGGGAGGTCCGAACAAGACGGCGTCACGGTTCCTCCAAGGTGTCTAAGACGGTTGGGCATGCTGCCTCTGTTAACGTACACGTTGGTGGACAAACATCCAGAACAGGAGAATGAACTAAAAACATACATGATTACGTCTTCATCACCTGCTCAAGGTGAAGGCAGAGCTATAATGGTTTTGCCCATGTTGGTGTTTGTCTGTACTGTTAGCAAAATATCTCATGAATCACTGAATCTACAACTGATTGACTTTTGAAGTCAGACCAACGCCGGATGAGCACCGCAGCTAAACATTAGCCTCCCCAATCCATAACCCAGTACAATTTACAGATGCTGAGAGAAATTTTGATCTTGATTACCGTATTTTTCTGCCTTTTAAGTCGCTCCGCCCCATAAGTTGCTTTAGTCCAATATGTCCAATAAATTGGAAAAATCCATAAATATGTCACTTCGCCCCATAAAGCCTGGAATACACTTGAGCGTACATGAAGTACGCCACTGTACGCGCGTATTTTGTGCGCATGTTTTCGCTGCTATAGCTCGGCTTTTATCAGCTTTTCAAACGCTCTCGTTCTCGCTCCAGATCCTTGTTGTAATATGAGCAGCTGCGCACGGAGGGGACTCAACTGAGCTCGCTGATTGGTCACTTGCTGACACGCCTACTGAAATGATTGACAGCTTTCAGTCAGCTCATTGAAACCTCGAGAATGCATCATGAGCAGCTCGCTGAAGACTTCTGCGGTGTTCTGATGCGGTGTTTCTACTATATATGTTATAAAAAGTTATCTCAGAAATAAAAATAATAACAGGGAGCGCTTTTCCTGCAGCACACAGTCCACCAGGGAATATTTAAAACATCGCGCACCCAGGTAGGACCTGAATTCATTCATTTCAGTCATCGAGTGAACGGAGGAAGAAGCGGTTACTTGACTTTAGGCAAAAAAACAAAAGAAAAGGCCCGATCAGCGATAAAGAAGGGGAATTTATTTCATTTGTGTAACATACAAAACAGTCCGGCGCCGGGGAAGTTTATGGTCAGACACCGCGCAAGCGTCCGCGGTCGTAAAAAAAAAGCTTTGCGCGTACATGCCCTGAGGGGCTACGCGGGGCTACGCTTTTGCCTTGACGTACGTACGTGGCGTATAGGCGTATAGATAGAACGCTCAGGTATATTTCGCCCTTGAGGGTGGCAACTCTTAATGCGGGGGCAATGACAGGCAAATGTAGAGAGCTGGCTGACATGATGCAGAGAAGGAAGGCAGATGTTTTATGTATCCAAAAGACTAAGTGGAAGGTCAGAGAGGCTTTCAGCATTGGAGAAAGGTTTATAAGTCTTTCGGACGAAATTACAAAATATTTCTACAATTTTTTTTATTTTATTTTTTTATGTCCAGAGGACCCGATTTAATTTTTTTCCCCCTTTTTTTTCTTTCTACCTGGATTATTGAGCATGCATCAGGTTATTTTATTGATAGTTTTGTATTCATAGCAGGGTCAAACAATAAAGGGGATTGCAAGTAGAAACCAAGTAAGTGGAAAAGGCCATGTGTTTTCCACACAGTTAGCACAGTTAAATACAGTACCCTCAAAGCAGTAAAGATCCACAAAGGCAAACAAAGGAGTCAAATAAGCCTTTGATTATGTTACATTGCTCCAGAACCCCTTTCTTCACTTGAACATCCCTCCTGGGAAGAGGCAGGAAATGTCTTCATTTGCCCAGGTGATGTGCATCAGCCCACTGTGTACTGGTCTGACTGCAACTCTGTTTTTGAAGGTATTACACACATTTAATGATGTGTCTGATGCAAAAAAATATAGAATTAGATCTATCATCTATCTATCTATCTATCTATCTATCTATCTATCTATCTATCTATCTATCTATCTATCTATCTATCTATCTATCTATCTATCATCTATCTATCTATCTATCTATCTATCTATCTATCTATCTATCTATCTATCTATCTATCTATCTATCTATCTATCTATCTATCTATCTATCTATCTATCTATCTATCTATCTATCTATCTATCTATCTATCTATCTATCTATCTATCTATCTATCTATCTATCTATCTATCTATCTATCTATCTATCTATCTATCTATCTATCTATCTATCTATCTATCTATCTATCTATCTATCTATCATCTATCTATCTATCTATCTATCTATCTATCTATCTATCATCTATCTATCTATCTATCTATCTATCTATCTATCTATCTATCTATCTATCTATCTATCTATCTATCTATCTATCTATCTATCTATCTATCTATCTATCTATCTATCTATCTATCTATCTATCTATCTATCTATCTATCTATCTATCTATCTATCTATCTATCTATCTATCTATCTATCTATCATCTATCTATCATCTATCTATCATCTATCTATCATCTATCTATCTATCTATCTATCTATCTATCTATCTATCTATCTATCTATCTATCTATCTATCTATCTATCTATCTATCTATCTATCTATCTATCTATCTATCTATCTATCTATCTATCTATCTATCTATCTATCTATCTATCTATCTATCTATCTATCTATCTATCTATCTATCTATCTATCTATCTATCTATCTCTATCTATCTATCTATCTATCTATCTATCTATCTATCTATCTATCTATCTATCTATCTATCTATCTATCTATCTATCTATCTATCTATCTATCTATCTATCTATCTATCTATCTATCTATCTATCTATCTATCTATCTATCTATCTATCTATCTATCTATCTATCTATCTATCTATCTATCTATCTATCTATCTATCTATCTATCTATCTATCTATCTATCTATCTATCTATCTATCTATCTATCTATCTATCATCTATCTATCTATCTATCTATCTATCTATCTATCTATCTATCTATCTATCTATCTATCTATCTATCTATCTATCTATCTATCTATCTATCTATCTATCTATCTATCTATCTATCTATCTATCTATCTATCTATCTATCTATCTATCTATCTATCTATCTATCTATCTATCTATCTTTCTATCTATCTATCTATCTATCTATCTATCTATCTATCTATCTATCTATCTATCTATCTATCTATCTATCTATCTATCTATCTATCTATCTATCTATCTATCATCTATCTATCTCTATCTATCTATCTATCTATCTATCTGTCTGCGTGCGCGTGTGGGTGTGGTTGTGGATTAGGACTGTACGGACAGACATACTTATTTATTTTTGAATGCAAAAAAATGGCCAGTAGATTATTATTATTATTATTATTATTATTATTATTATTATTTTGTTTTAATTTATTTATCTATTTATTTTGTAGCAAACTATTCACGTGTGTCTAACAAGGTTGAGTAAGGTCTTCTGGACAGGTTCTTCCTACTTCTGTATTGATAAAACCAGGAACAACTGCAACAACTGCAAGAAATATATCACATCTTGATCGGATACGTACAGTATGTTGAACATGCAACGTTCTCAAAAATGTATTCATAATAGTGCTACAACAGATTTTTGATCGAGTAAAAAAAAAAAATGCAGAACAGCACTTGAAAAGAACTCAAGGTGCTACACCTTCTTAAATTGTAGTGTACTCTTAAGGTTTTGAATTTGATGGCACTGAATGAATTGGTGAAAAGAGGAGAAAAAAGAGAGGGAGAGAAATTGTATTGCTTTCAAGTGAGAGGATCTGCACTGCCTTTTGAATTCCCAGGGTAATAATATGTATGCATGAATTCCATCCCTCTGGATGGGTGACATTTATAACACAGCTTAATTATAAACCTAAAAGCCATCTCTCTATTATTGCTGACAATTCAGGGCTCTATTCAACTCTGGCAGCAAGTGTTGCACTTTGAAAGTACTTTGAGGAGCAGCACCACAGAGAGATGGATGTTCAACTTCTCGGCCTTTTTATTGGGTGAAGAGGGGCGCTGAAAAGCCTTTGAGTGGCATACATTTACATCAACAGGGACAAAGCCTCAACCATGGAACAGATAGCGCTGTCAATTTCAAGGTCTGTATCATTCAAATTATGGGAACCTCATCCCGAGCGAGGCGGCTGGCAAAATAATTTGCCGTAACATTCTGTAATGATTGTGTGAGACTGTTGCATAGCGAGTGATAGAACCCGATACCTATACTGTATGTGAAACATTTGCCTGATGGTGGCATTCGTAGTTATACTATTTTTTTTTCTAAATTTCATAATCGCAAGCCTTAAAGAAGAAATTGATTGACTCAGCAACAACAGAGATATGTTCCAAATCAGAAAACGTATTGCATGTGGCGAGAGCGAAAGGAAGAAACAAAGTGTTGGGTGTGGGAGGCTGAGAAGGAGAGAAAGCTGGAACGAGGAGGCGAAACTAGCTTCTGTCTGACACAGCAACACAGGCTTTATTTCATTTTATGTGCTGTCAATCAGCTTGAGGCATCTGCTGACAGAAAAAGAGGGAGACAAAAAAGGAAGAGTCAGAAAAAGTGGAAATGAGGTTTGGAGGAAGAAAGGTAGTGGGCCGGAGGGGCAACGTAGAGCAATAGGCCTGGGATTAACAGTGAAAGAAATAGATGTAGACACAGATAGATTCAGTATAAACTGGTTTGATGTAATCAGAAGGATTTGCAACATTGCACATTATCCACTCCTGTCGTTTGCCTTCCCATATGTTCAGATGATTTAGGTGCAAGAATAAATCACAGTCAACAGAGAGAAGAAAAAAAAAAGTGAGAACTTCAGAGCAATGTTATAGATGTAATGGCTCTAAATGTGACTGAGACAAAAGCAAACTCTTAAAAGGGTGATCCAGATAATCTCACACTCTCAGACCAATCTTACCTACAAATATCTTAAATCAGACTCTACAAACCAAAAGAAAACACATGACATTCCTGAATATGGACAAATCGATCCAAGGTGAGTGACAGAGGGAAACAGCCTGTTTTATTTACAGCAGGACAATATTGTCCAACGGTGTCTCTGGAGAGAGATGATGGGAATGTGAGAAGCAAACATCATTACACCTTTCTACTTTTCAGATAACAGGAAGTGGAGAAGGAGAGCACAGGACGGAAAGGAGAAATGTTGTGTGAGCTAATAGGCAAGACTTAAATGAGAGTTGCTGAAGAGACAATGGGAAATGGAGAAATACAATGCTATGGGGTAAGAACAGAAAACAACATA
>JBBPBX010023681.1:0-40331 GCA_038048925.1 Garcialebias charrua | reverse complement strand
AAGTAGTGGGTTTAAGTCCCTAGCCACTATAAAAGCAGCAACAAACACAGCCAATAGTAAATTGGGTGTGTAAAATGACAACACAGAGGTGGAACTCAGGCTCCTGCAGGAGAACATGTGTACTTTAACACATAAAAAAAAAACCCTAATATGATCAATTATGACTTAGTAACTTGACGAGGTTAGAAATGTTAGTGTAACATACCTTTCAGACATACCAATCTAAAGAAATGTCACCATCCATAGTCCCATTTAGCATTTAAACAGTGAAGCTACCTCAGATCAGGGTTGAGATCTATCGGACCTCGTTGTGCCATGTTGACACTCACGACTCGTTTACGTTTCAGTTCCAGTTACTGCAGCGGGGATGGTCTTCCGTATGTAATCCATGGCCTTCTCAGGATCCTTAAACTCTTTACTGACCTCTTTGTAGGTGATTTGATGGACTTGTTTTAATGATGTTTTTAGTCCATTTAGGTAATGTGGCCGCCACATTTTTAACCCTCTGTTTTTTTTGTATGGATGGATGTGTGATGTTTTCTCCTAACATACACATCACCCCCATGCAAAATAACTTTCGGTGGGGGTGTTATGAACCTGAGGGAGTTCAGAGTTTTTAAAACGTCATTATTGTGTTTAGGTTGGCTGCAGTCTGCTAAAGAAAGCACCAGCAGCCTGTAGCTGCACTTTTTTTCACTCAGCCTAATCAGGCTTGATTAGCTCAGGTCAAACACCTGTTTGCTCTCAGCCTTTTAAATAGTCTGAGCTGAGACCTAAACACTGTGGAGCCTTACTGATGTGAGGTTGAGATTGCCAACTGAGGTTGGTGGACGCAAGCAAGGGTGCTTGTTGGAACTATTTGGAATCCTGTTGCAGGTAAAAACCAAGTTTTGATCAAAGCAGTTGTATGCTGCATGTGTGTGTGTTCCAGAGTGTACTCCACCCACTCTGATCACTGAGTGTTGAGCTCTCATGCTAGTTTGTGTGAGCAAAAGCTCTTGAGGTTTGGTGCTGTTTAAACGGCTCCTGTAGAGCAAGGGTGCTCTTGTCACAGCTCTAGTGTTTGCTAGAGTTGTGTGTGGTGAAAAGCTTGATACAATAGGGTTTGTTAATCAAGTAGAGGCTGGTGTGGAAGACACCAGACGTCAGCTAAGGTTCACTGGAACTGCTGAAGATACACTTACAAACAACGGAGTGTTGATTGACAACTTCTGAGCTGTATTGTGGGAACTTTGGGAGATCTCCACTCTCCCTGACAGTTTATGGTTTGCTCCTGTTCGGAGTTGTAGATGAGTTGGTGAGCTTGTCAGGACTCTAGTAGTTTTATTAGAGTTCTGTGTGGGTTGAGGCTCCTTAAGAGCCAGTTGAAATATTGGCCTAACTTAGGAAGTGTGGGCCTATGCCACTGAGGCCTGTTTGAGTTAATTTTGGAGACACTGAGGGCAGTGTCTGTACAGTTGTCCAAGAGGGGGACAGCTGGGGTTAACAGTGAGGGACTGTTACCTTTTTTCTTTTTCTTTGTACTTTTGACTGGTGAGGGTTGGTAGCCTAGTTTTCGCATCTTTATTTTATTGGTAAGTGAGGGCCTTGTTGGTTATAGGTAGATCGTCACCTGGGGAAACACTACGACCCTATAGTGGGGTTGGGTTTGCCTGGGTGGCGTTTTCTTGTGTTTGGCCAGACTCACCGGTCCACCATTTCTTTGAACTTTCTTTTATTTATTTTCCTTTGGATGCTGAACCAGACGAGGACGCTCCAGTCTTGGTGAAAAAAGCTTGGGAGGACCTTGCCAGCCTGGAGTGCTTTATTTTAGGTTCAATAAAATTTGTTTTAATTCTTTTTCTGTGTCAGTGTCCACTTTGTATGTTTTGGCCTTTACCGGTCGTAAACCCCCCCCAAGGTCACAGGCATCATTTTACCATCCAGTGGCCCCAGGGCCCCTCTCGCTCACCTTGAGTGAGACATCAGGGCAGGGATATGTTCCTCCTGACGCTCCTGGATGGGGAAACAGGCCTGAATTAACTGACAGGATGTTAAATCTGACACCCCACAACACATCAAGGCCTAGGAACCCCCCCTTGGCCGAAGGCCCTCTTCGGATCACTTAAGATGTTATAACATCTCTTCCTCTTCCATCCAATCAGATGGAAACCACCAGTACACCACTTCCCCTCTACACCACCACACCCAATACACCACTTCCTGTAACAGCACACCCAAGTACATCCAGTCTTATAGAGCACGAGGAGATGCAAGGGTTTGAAAATTGTCCTCTTTCCAGCAGCAGCTATCCCTTGCTCCTAGAAGGTATACAAGTCAGGTACAAACCTTTTGCTTTGGGAGACATTCAGGCCTTGGTGGAGAAATTGCCCCGCTAACAGAGGGGGGCAGCAAATGGTTGAACGCAGTAGACAGCCTCACTAAGGGTATCACATTGGCAGTGGGGGATGTGAGAGCTTTGTTGGGAAGATGTGTAACATCCACCAGGATGGATGAATTGGAATGGGCAGCAGGTTGGAATCGCGCAGTTCTCGACTCAGAACCTATGACAAATCACTTACACAGGTTTGCAGGAGCCCTTAGAGAGGCTTACCCGCTCCCAGAGGGTTCAGGGGTTCCTAATGCCTCTTTTCCCCCGCTCGGCTCGGCTCGGGTTGGATCGGCTCAGATCGGCTCAGTTCGGGTCGGGTCACATTTAAGTTCTGTTTCCACAGCTTTTTTGTACCCCTTCTGTGGGCGGGGTCCAGAATCCTACTCGTCTTACCACATGGTGGCAGTAGTGTTCCCTCAAGCTATTTACTACAGTACTAGCCACCACTAGAAGAAGAACACAATAAAGGCTTTGACAGAATGTTGTGAAAGAGATGTCATGCTATAATGAGTACCTCATGAGCTGTAATCTTTAAACCCAATTCATAATCCTACCTTGTTGCCTTCTTTAAACCCATGTATTTTCCAATTTAGTATTTTTACAATAAAGATGTATTAAAGCATATTTTATTATTTAGTTATGCACAAGGTGCTTGATAAAGTTGCAAAACCATATTTATCTGAGCTGCTTCAACCTTCCTGCCCTCCCCGTTCTCAGATCAGCTGAGCAGTTGCTGCTGACAGTCCTCAAAACTTTTTAAATCTTATTTAAAAACACACATTTATTCCTTGGCTTTTAACACGTGATCTTATCTTTTATGGCATGTTAACACACCTGCAGTAAGACTGGTATATGTATTTATTTTTGTATGCTTTTTATAGTTTTTAATTAACTTGTCTTTTATGTTATTGTACAGCACTTTGGTTGACCCTGTGGTTTTTAAAATGTGCTTTATAAATAAAGTTGATTTAAAACATCACACTGTGATCTTTGAAACTGCCAGAGTTTCCCTGGTAAAGTTGCTGCTGGGTGGTAGATGGTAGATGGATGGTCTGTGAATTCTTTAACTTTAAACTGTCCAAAGGACTTTGGCCACTTTTAATTTTTGACTTTTTTTGTATGACTTCATCCTAGAACCAAATAATTTATAACGTAATAACAGTTGAGCAGATTCTAATAATCTTTATCTTATGATTCTTTAAAGGTCAAATGCAAATGGAAAGTTCTCTTAACTTCCAGTATGGATTTAAACACAATACACACTTCACATTATAAAATAAGTTTAGGAAATTGAATGTTCGAGGACACCACTTAAGAAAATATAACGTTTAATAGGAAAAGTTTGAAGTGACAAACAGAAGTAACAAATTTCCATCTGGTGTCTCACGGCTTCCTCCATAAGATGACACAGGTTGTTGAATTCTGGTGATTTTCTTCTGTTGACTGTAAAAGAAAAATGTGATTAATTTAGTCCAGAAACTGTTTTTTTTTTAAACAACACAGTGTGATCACAACATGTTCATCTACTGTCTGTATCCTGTTGGAGTTATTTGAAATCAAATTCAATTTTTTATAGACCTAAATGTGTCAAGCAACCGCCATTATTTTTGTCCCTTGTACTTTGTATCACATATCATCAATTATATCAAAAACCACATGGCTGATATTTTTCAAAAAAATAAAGTGTGATCACAACATGTTCATATACTAAATGTATCCTGTTGGAGTTATTTGAAGTCAAATTCGAATTTTTATAATTTATTTTCGTTGTGCAAGCACAGGTTTGGAAGAAGTCAAAGCGAACCTACTTTAAATGCAGCAGATTTGACCACTACGTGACAATATTAAAGCGTGGTTGAGCTCAGGAGCCCTCGTACGATAAAGTCAGCTATGAAATATATTTTATATCTGTTCATTGAGCTACATTTAAAGACATAAAGCCGCCCGCGAGCGTTGCTCGTGGAGATCGTGGCGAACCTACTTTTTAAAATCCTGCAGTTTTGAGCAATACGTGATTTTATTAAGGACACGTTCAGCTGAAGACCCATCTTTGCTATAATTTTAAAAACAAAAAATTGTTTTTACCATGTTTATCATGTAAAGTCCTGCCGTGATCGCTTCCCTCGCTTCCGTGAAAACAGCTCGAGTCTCCTCCTTCCTCCTTCCGGTGCGGGTGAGCTCGCCTCAGTACCCCTCTGAAACCAGCCCAAAAATCTCAAGAAATCTGGCGCGGCGCAGCACGGAATATCCGGTGGGAAAGGATGAAAGGGGGTCTCTGCGACGCACATATGACGTAACATCCGACCCGAGCCGACCGGTGGAAAAGGGGCATAAGTTTCATTGGAAACCTGGACAGGACCCAACAGTTTATCTAGATCAGTGTAAGCAAGAATGGCATGATAGAACTCACTGCCATGTACAAGGTACGGGACAGAGGTATTTCTTTAGACAAGCTATCCTTGATGGTGTTCCAGCAGCTGTCAGTAAAGCAATGAAATGGAACGCCTCACTCGGAAAGCCCACCCATGGCAGGTGATCCCACACACCCACTACACAGCTGCTTCAGACTACTGCCACCAGGGAGGAGACTGAGGAGTCTCCAGGCTCGAACCAGCAGACTGAGAGACAGCTCTGTTCATCAGGCAGTCAGAATGCTAAACACTCTGCCTGCTCTGCCCCCCCTCCCATTTGAACTGCCTTAACACTAAAACTTTCTCACACATTATCACTCAACACAAAGTTTTTCACTAAACTCTCGGTCATGTGCTCATACAGTTTGCACTACTTCTCATACTTGCACTAATGTCTGTATTACATCACTGCCTATAATCATAATACTGTTTACATTCTCTGTTTACATTTATTAATACTGTTTACTTTTATTACTACTGCTTACATGTAATTACTACTGTTTACATTTATTTACACTACTCTAATATCTACACCACTGCTGGTACATATACAGTGTGCTCTGAACGGTCTTATTTAGGGATGCCCAATGTGCCTTACTGCATATGCCACTTTTTGCCTCTATAACAACATCAACTACTACCTCATACATATACTGTGTACATTGACTCATACGCTGCTTTGCCACTTTGCAAATGTCAATGCTAGAAACCTTTAGTTTATTTTAGTTATACTTTTTATACTCTTTTTTGTGCTAGTATGCAAAAACTCAGGACAGTATTATGTTCATTAAATGTTTAATGTTTTAGTTTTAGAGTTGGTGTGGATTTTCATGCTCTTGCACCGCTATGCAAAAAAAACTCAGGACAGTGTTAGTTTTACTATTTTATGCTTATGTCTATTATTATATGTTTCAGTGTTTCAATGTTTAGATGTTTACTGTTGCACCGAGGGACTGAGAGAAACGCAATTTCGGTCCTGTGTATGTCCTGTACAGTACATATTGCAGATCTGACAATAAAGTTGACTTTGACTTTGACTTTGAAAGCAAACCCTGACCTCCCCACTGCTGATGCAGAGAAATGGGAACGTCACTTAATTCATCATCTGCAGGAAGCAGCAGATGAGGAGGTAAAAAGTTCAGCTGATTTAAAAGACATGCAAACTCAGCTGCTGAAATTACAACTAAAGCAAGTTAGAGATGTGGTGCAATCAAAGAAAGAGTCCAAACAGATGGTTGCTGGGAAGGAAGGTATGTTTACCACCCCACAGCAGCACACAGCACCCCAGCCATATTATAATACATCATCTCAGGGTCCGGTCAGGGGGCAGTGGAGGAGAGGAGGAAGAGCTCGGGGAAGGGGCTATAGTCAAAGTCAAAGTCAAAGTCAACTTTATTGTCAGATCTGCAATATGTACTGTACAGGACATACACAGGACCGAAATTGCGTTTCTCTCAGTCCCTCGGTGCAACAGTAAACATCTAAACATTGAAACACTGAAACATATAATAATAGACATAAGCATAAAATAGTAAAACTAACACTGTCCTGAGTTTTTTGCATAGTGGTATAAGAGTATGAAAATTTACACCAACTCTAAAACTAAAACATTAAACATTTAATGAACATAATACTGTCCTGAGTTTTTGCATACTAGTATAAAAAAAGAGTATAAAAAGTATAACTAAAATAAACTAAAGGTTTCTAGCATTGACATTTGCAAAGTGGCAAAGCAGCGTATGAGTTAATGTACACAGTATATGTATGAGGTAGTAGTTGATGTTGTTATAGAGGCAAAAAGTGGCATATGCAGTAAGGCACATTGGGCATCCCTAAATAAGACCGTTCAGAGCACACTGTATATGTATCAGCAGTGGTGTAGATATTAGAGTAGTGTAAATGTAAACAGTAGTAATTACATGTAAGCAGTAGTAATAAAAGTAAACAGTATTAATAAATGTAAACAGAGAATGTAAACAGTATTATGATTATAGGCAGTGATGTAATACAAACATTAGTGCAAGTATGAGAAGTAGTGCAAACTGTATGAGCACATGACCGAGAGTTTAGTGAATAACCCGTTTGATGACACAGAGTCCAGTGTTAAAATCTTTGTGTTGTGTGGTAATGTGTGAGAAAGTTTTAGTGTTAAGGCAGTTCAAATGGGAGGGGGGGCAGAGCAGGCAGAGTGTTTAGCATCCTGACTGCCTGATGAACAGAGCTGTCTCTCAGTCTGCTGGTTCGAGCCTGGAGACTCCTCAGTCTCCTCCCTGATGGCAGCAGTCTGAAGCAGCTGTGTAGTGGGTGTGTGGGATCACCTGCCATGCAGAGGGCTTTCCGAGTGAGGCGTTTGCTGTGTAAGTCCTGCAGTGAGGGCAAGGAGGTGCCCACGATCTTCTCAGCTGCTCTCACAATGCGCTGGAGGCTCTTGCGGCAGGATGCAGTACATGCACCAAACCACACAGTGATGCAGCTGGTCAGGACACTTTCTATGGCACCTCTGTAGAAGGTGCTCATGATGGGGGTTGAAGCTCCAGCCCTTTTCAGCTTGCGGAGAAAGTAGAGACGCTGGTGAGCCTTCTTTGCCAGTGCTGCAGTGTTCCTGCTCCAGGACAGGTCCTTTGAGACGTGCACTCCCAGGAACTTGGTGCTGTCTACTCTCTCCACTGCGGTGCTGTTGATGGTCAGAGGGGCATGTTGGGCATCCTTCTTCCTGAAGTCCACAACAATCTCCTTTGTCTTCTCCACGTTGAGAGTGAGATTGTTGTGTCCGCACCACAAGGCCAGGCGGCTCACCTCGTTCCTGTAGTCCGTCTCATTGTTGTTGCTGATGAGACCCACCACTGTTGTGTCGTCCGCAAACTTGATGAAGTGGTTGGAGCTGTACGATGGTGTGCAGTCGTGTGTTAGCAGGGTGAATAGCCGAGGTAACCTGCAGGGAAACAGAGCACAAGATGTCTGCCATTTTTGTCAGAGGCCAGGGCATTGGGCCCGCGACTGCTTTCACAAACAAGCACAGTCACAGAGGGAAGGACGCCTTCACTCAGCTCCCAACTCACAGATGGCTCCAGCTGGCCAGCACCCGGCTCTACAAAGAGAGTGGGCCCATGACTCAGGGTCCAACTCTTCCTACCAACAATGACACACCCCACAGAGAAACCAGTCCATAGGGGGAGGTGCAGACCCTATGATACGGATGAGAGTCATGAACAAGGACTTGTCCTTCTTGGTGGACACAGGTGCCACATACTCCATGTTGAATGACCTGGACTTTTCTGAACACGCCACATCTGACACGGTGTCAGTGGTAGGCTTCTCTGGGGTGCAACAAAAACTGCATTTAACTGAACCTCTCCTAATTACAGCAGGACCGCAGTCTTTGACTCATCCTTTTGTTTTGTCCAAGAATGTACCGGTAAACCTGCTGGGTAGAGACTTGTTGAAAAAGATGGAGGTGACTATTTTGTGTGAACCAACTGGGCTGAAGGGCACTCTGCCCAATGGGACTTGTTGGACTTGCTTACAATCCTCTTCCTCTCCAGCCTCACAATGTCTGCTTAAACCAACGCAGGAAGAGGTCGCTGACATCTACTGGGCCTTGCTACGCCGTGAAACCACACAGCAACTGGGCATCTACTCTGCGTACTTGTCTTGGAAGCCGTGGCTTGATGCTCTGCGACCCTATGTTCCCTCTCCAGATCCTTTACATCTGACACTCTTTTATGACCGTGACTCTGATGACTGTTTTAGAGAGCATTTTGCCTCTATTTTGCAAGATACTGAGTGGATTTTGACCTCAGATAAGATTATTGTAGGACCCCAGGGGGTGGCTTCACATGTCATCCTATCACCATCTCAACTTGAATGGTATAGGATGTCATCTGAAGCAGCACCACATGTCTCACTTGCTCTTTCACCTTCATACCAGGCTAAGGATTTAGGACCCATGGTAAAAACAGTCATGGACGTACTTGATTGGTGTCCCACACAGCTTCCATCAGTTGCTTTTTCACCATCAACAGATTGCTATATTATTGATGTTTCAGCTCAGGATTTGGGAAAATAATAATAATAATAATCATAATGAATTCAATTTATAACGCGCTTTTCATTAGTGAAAATCTCAAAGCGCTACACACATTGAATGCTACACACATTCATACACCGGTAGCGGCAGACTACTACAGAAAATTAGATCATGAACTTATTTCAAGAGAACATGGCAGGGAAAAGACTGATCACACAGAGGTCCCTGCCATGCTTGATACGCTCCCACAATCCCTTTGGTCTCAAGGTCCAGAGGATGTGGGATTAGTAAACTGTGATCCCATCACTTTTGAACTTCTCTCCACTGAGCCAATATGGTTGTATCAATACTCACATAAGCCAGAAGCCGCAGAGGGGCTGAGCAATACGGTTTGGGGGTTGCTAAATGCAGGAGTATTAGAACCGTCTAATTCACAGTGGAATACTCCCATTTTGCCAGTCGAGAAAGCAGGTACAGGAAAGTACAGAATGGTGCATGACCTTAGGTCAATTAATGCAATCCTTAAGACTCCTACCTGCCCTGTTCCAAATCCATACGTGGCGTTAACAAACTTGAATCCAAAACAGAAATGGTTAACTTGCATTGACTTGGCCAATGCCTTCTTTTGTCTCCCTTTGTCAAATGATGTACGAGACATTGTCTCTTTCACTTTTAATGGCCAACAGTACCGATACACGCGTCTCCCTCAGGGGCTTGCATTGTCCCCTGGAATATTCAATCAGGTACTAAAAGACCTGTTGGTTCAACATCCTCTTCCTGAAGGCACCACGTTGCTTCAATATGTTGATGATTTATTGATAGCATCAGAATCACCTGCAGACTGTCTCAAAGCTACCCATGACATTCTTCTTCTTCTTCATGATACGGGTTTCAAAGTGAGTAAAACAAAACTTCAAGCCGTCCGCACCCAGGTATCCTTCTTGGGACGGTTAGTCACAGCTCGAGGAACAACGCTTTCTCCTGAGCACAGAGTTTCCATTTTGAATCACCCGAAGCCTAGCACGGTACAGGAAATGTTGTCTTTTCTGGGGTTGACGGGGTATAGCAGACATTATATACCTGATTACAGTGAACTCACTACTTCTCTTCGAAACATGGTTAAGGAACAGGGGATGAGAAAATTAAAGTCCAAGCTCGTTTGGAGCCTTGAAGCTGAACAGTCTTTCATAACTCTCAAACAACTTTTGACTCGGGCTACTGATTTAGCCCTACCTGATTACACCTCACCTTTTTACCTTGATGTTTCTGAAGCAAAAAACACCATTAATGGCATTTTGTTTCAGAAAAAGGGGGGGAATAGACAGATACTGATGTACACCAGCATTCTTCTGGATAGTACTGAAAAACGTCATCCACCATGTACACAAATGGCAGCAGGATTGAGTAAAAATGTTGCTAAAACAGCATATATAGTGATGGGCCATCCACTGCACATTTTAACATCACATAAAGTCGTGGCCTATGTGAACTCCGAACTCTTCACAATGACTTCATTGAAACAAAGACGCATGAGTAACATTTTGGCAGCACCAAATTTATCATTTTCACATGAAGGTGTAAACATGGCTGATGGAATGAATACAACACATACGCACGATTGTGTTCAAAAGATCTATATGGAAGAAAAAATCAGGTCCGACCTAGAAACAGAACATATACCACATTCAGAAGGCAGCACGGTGGCACAACTGGTAGAGCTGCTGCCTCTCAGCGAGAAGGTTGCCGGTTCAAATCCTGGTCCGGGGCCTTTCTGGGTGGAGTTTACATGTTCTCCCCGTGCATGCGTGGGTTTCCTCCGGGTACTCCGGTTTCCTCCCACAGACCAAAAAACATGCTTGTTAGGCTGATTGGTGACTCTAAATTGACCCTAGGTGTGAGTGTGAGAGTGGATGGTTGTTTGGTGTGAGTGAGACAGGTCCCTCTTGTAAATGAGTCCCCGTGACTCAACGAGGCTAGCCTGTATAAATAAAGGTTGAATTGAATGAAAGAAGTACTCTACACGGACGGGTGCTGCTTCAGAATGGAGGATGGGTCTTTGAAGTCAGGGTTCACAGTGGTTAGACAAAATGAAGATGCATTCGAGGTGGTAGAATCTGGACAGTTGATGGGAAAACAGTCAGCTCAAAAAGCTGAAATTCAAGCGGTAGTTGCAGCACTAAAATTAGGCACAAGAAAAGAAATCACAGTATACACAGATTCAGCATACGCTTATGGGGTTGTTCATGTACAATTACCCCAATGGAAAAGAGCAGGGTTTTTGACAGTAGGAAATAAACCTATAAAACATGAAGAACTCATAAAAGAGTTAGCTGATAGTCTGATGCTTCCAAGGAAAGTGGCAGTAGTGAAATGCAAAGGTCATGATGTAACACAGTCAGATACTACTGAAGGTAATAGGCAGGCAGACAGAGCAGCTAAAGTAGCAGCTGGCTATTTAGCAAGAGTTCAGATGGTGACAGTGGAAGAAGAATGTCAGTGGAACAGTCGTTGGAGCCAAACAGAAATCACAAAGGCACAGAATGAGGCGTCTCCTGAAGAGAGATCTGTTTGGAAAAACAAGGGAGGAAAAAAGAATGAACAAAGCGGGTTGTGGACAGGACCCAATGAAAAGTGGATCCTGCCCATGACTCTGAAACAATTAGTTTTTCAGGAAGCACACGGTCTGGCTCATGTGGGTGGCGGACAAATGGCCAGGAATCTTCAGCAATGGTGGCATCCACACATGAAAGACATGATAACTGAACACATAGGAACCTGCGAAGTTTGCTTACAATACAACATTCGACCTGCTGTAAAACCAGAACAAGGGATATTTCCCTTCCTGTTCAGACCAGGACAGGAAGTGATCATAGATTACACAGACATGATTGAAACCATTAAGGGGTACAGATATGTGTTGATGTGTGTCAACGCCCTCACAGGATGGCCTGAAGCCATACCTGCAAGAAAAGAAGACAGTAAAACAGTCATAAAGTTCCTGATAAACCATTATATTCCTAGACATGGGTTTCCCGAAAAGATCAGATCTGATAATGGTACACATTTTAAAAACGCAGACCTGTAGGCTGTGGAAAAAATGTTAGGATTAAAGCACGCCTTCGGGACAGTGTACCATCCCCAGTCCCAAGGCAAGGTCGAAAGGATGAATCAGAATATAAAACAAAAATTGAGCAAAATCTGTGCATAGACCAAATTAAACTGGGTTGACGCTCTGCCAATTGCATTAATGATTGTAAGATCTTCTGTTAATAATGGCACTGGTTTCTCTCCCTATGAGTTAACTATAGGTCGACCTTTCACTGGACCGAATGCTTGTTCTCTGCCCAATGAGGGGGACCGAAAGATGGACCATAAGGTATACTTTGATGAGTTAAAAGCTTTGGTATCTAACTTTACTCAGCAGGTACACAAGAAAAAGTGTCCACCAGGAGACCCTAACCTACCCACAGCTGAGTGGGTGCTGCTAAGGGTCGTTAAGAGAAAGTGGGCGGAGCCTTGTTGGGCAGGTCCTTTCCAAGTGACCGAGAGAACCTCACATGCGGTCAGGCTGAGAGGAAAGGGGGAGATCTGGTACCATTGGAGTCAGTGTGCTCCAGCCCGTGAACCAGGAAGGAGCTAAGAGGATCGAGCGGGACAACAAGAAGAGCTCGCATTCGAACTCTTGTGCCTTGATAGACCCAAAGTAGCCGAGTAAAGTTACGTGCGGGACCCAGAAGGACTCTGTTTTATGGGGCCACTCGGTGCTGGAATATCCACACATAGAACAGACACCTAGAAAGATAAAAACATTACATATTAGAGTTTCACATAACACGAAGAAAACTCGGGGACATAGGAGGACATTCCCGAGCAACGGTGGGGGTTTGCCCTGAGTAGCTGTTCCAGGGGAATGTCCCTGAGTACGTGTGGCACATTCAAAAGTATATTAATGTTTCTGTGATGGTGATATAAATATTGTGTTCTTTCTCTATTTTTGTGTGTTCAAGGGAGACAACTGCCTTGCTGCTGGAGGAGGAACTTAGGAAACTTAAGGTTCATAATTCTGCAATATTCTAAAGCGCTTACTATTATTATTGTTCATGGTTTGCATATATTTCCTTATATTCTACAATTTGCATATTAATAAATTGTGTCAAAATGTGGTGGCCAGACAAGAGGGTCACTATGGCAGTTGGAATAAGTGGAATAAGTATGGTAATTTTGATTGTCCTCCTAGAACATTTCTGCGTAATCCCTGGGAAAAATGATTGCAAAGTTTATGTTTATGTTTATTAAATTTGTTCTTTTTTTTTTACAAAAGAAATACAATACAAGACAATCCCATTAATGATACGTACACAATGTAAAAAAAAAGAAAGGTAGCAGAAAGAAGACTAAATCTTATTATATCTGCCCCTTTTTTCAAACAATCAGATTAAACAATAATAATCTTTCACCAGCAGTACAAAATGACTAACTCTTTCTAATTTTCTAATACTAATACATAACTAATAATTGATACAATACACATTATGCTAATTCATATATATTTTTTCAACAAATTCCTTTTGATCATTTTCTTAAATGTAAACATTGACTTGGCATTTTTAACTACATTCTCCAAGCCATTCCATAATCTAATTCCCTGGATTGAGGTAGAACGTCCCTTCAAGCTAGTTCTGAATTGTGGTTTTACAAACATCTCTGTCCCCTTAAGATTATAACAACTTTGTCTTTTAACAAAATTCATTTGGATATTTAAAGGTAAATCGTTATTTTGAGCCCTATACATAATTGATAAAATATTATAATCAACCAAATCATGGAATTTCAATAATTTCAGTTGATAAAATAATGTACTGGATGGATGACAATAATGTTTTCTAGTGATAATTCTTACAGCTCTTTTCTGTAATACAAAAATAGGCTTTGTGATTGTTTTACACGCTTTCCCCCAAACATCAATACAATAGATTAAGTGTGGAACAATGATTGTGTTATACAACAAATACAGAGCTTTATCATTCAATAGGTCTCTGACTTTGTACAGTACTGCAATCGATTTAGCTATTTTTATTCTTACAGAATTTATGTGTTGTTTCCATGTCAGTTTGTCATCAATGATAACACCCAAAAACTTCACCTCACTCACTCTGCAAATCTCAACACCCTCAATTTTGAGTGGAACGTCAACAGTTTTCTTTTTATTACTGAATATCATGTAATTAGTTTTTTCTAGATTTAATGATAATTTATTGATTTTAAACCAAGTTTGTATTTTGGTAAATTCTGTCTTTATCAATTCCAACATTTGTTCTATATCTTCACCTAAACAGAAAAATGTGGTATCATCAGCAAAAAGTATACATTTAAGGAGTCCTGACACATTTACCAAGTCATTCACATATAAAATAAATAGCTTTGGTCCAAGCACAGAGCCCTGGGGAACTCCACATGTGATATTACAGAGGTCAGATCTTACATCATTTATTTGTACAAATTGTTTCCTATCTTTTAAGTAGCTAGATACCCACTGTAATGCTGGTCCTCTAATACCATATTTGTTCAGTTTTTCTAGGAGAATGGTGTGATCAATAGTATCGAATGCTTTTTTTAAATCAACAAAAATACTGACACAATATTGTTTTTGATCGACAGCAGTTGTTATTTGTTCCATTAATTCCATGAGAGCCATTGATGTAGAGTTTTTAGCTCTGAACCCATATTGACTGTTGCTTAGAATATTTTGTTTGTCTATAAATTGATCTAGTCTGTTCACAAATAGTTTTTCAAGAATTTTAGAAAACTGTGGTAACAAGGATATAGGTCTGTAATTGTTGAACACACATTTATCACCATTTTTAAAAAGAGGAACTACCTTAGCTACTTTCATATTATCTGGAAATATTCCTGTTGAAAATGATAAGTTACATATATATGTAAACGGCTCAATAACATAGCTCATTATATCCTTTACAAACATCATATCCATGTCCACCCAGTCCTTTGATCTCTTGTCTGTAAGATTTTTTACTACCTTCATTATTTCCTCTTTGTTAGTTCCATTTAGAAAAATACTGTTTGCACAACCTGTAATTGAATAGCTCACATTATTATTTACTTTTGGTATTTTAGCTGCAAGGCTTGATCCAACATTCACAAAATATTGATTAAATCCATTGACAATTTCATTTTCATCATAAACTTCATCTTTTTCTGTTACAAAATATTTTGAAATACTAGTTTTTGCTTTATGATTCTTCATAACACTATTCATTACTCGCCATGTTGCTTTCATATCACCATTACTTTTATCTAATAATTTACTATAATATTCTTTCTTATGTTTCCTTATAATCCCTACTAATTTATTTTTATACTTTTTATATTTTTCTTCAGCGTTCTGACTTCGCAATTTCAAGAAACATGAATACAAATAATTCTTTTTTTTACAAGCATTTCTCAACCCTTTTGTCATCCATGGTTGGTCAACGATATTTCTCTTTGTATAATTTGTTTGTACACAATTTTTTTCATACAGAGTTTCCAAGATATTCATAAACTCATCATATGATCTGTTCACATCGTCAACATACACTTCATTCCAGTCTTGTTTATCTAGATCCTCTTTTAATTTTTCCAAAACTTTTTTTGATGTGTTTATGATCTTTTTCTTTGTTTTAACTGCTTCTGTGATACTTTGATCATTTTTATAGATTGTAAAAACTGGTAAATGATCACTTAAGTCGGTCGTTAAAATACCACCTATCACCTCTCCGTTTGTTATATTTGTGAAAATATTATCAATTATTGTGGCACTATGAGTTGTAATTCTTGTTGGCTTGGATATCAGCGTTTATAGACATAAGAGAGAGTATGGCGCGCACCAAAAAATCCTCAAACTAGAGTATATCACAAACCAGACTACCACTTTCACGTTCGATTTATGCGATGTAATTGATTGTGCAGGCCAGAATATTTCATTCAGGCATGCAGATATATACATGTGTCAGTGTCTACCTACGGCTTTACAATGCCCACGGAGCTGCACTTGGGGGGAAATTGTACTATGTGCTGGCCAAAATGTCCAATGTAGTGGGGATAAGGTGGTTTTACAACAAGGGTCCTGGGTATTTTCCCAGCCTAAGTCGGATCGGCCAGGATTTCGCCAGTTTTGGACTAGTAAGTTCACTCTCCAGAGGGATTTTTCCCTCACCCAGAATCCGGTTTCCCTGTCTATTAAAGCGGTGTCCACTTTTGAAATGGACGAACATCCGTTCAATTTTCATGTTATGAGAGTGATAGTGAACTCCTATCCACCAAAATATGGATCATTACGAATTGAAATGGTAAACACTATCAGCTCTCTAGGTAACTCTTCTTTCCCCCCTGTGATCCCACACCAAACTTCAGACATAATTACCACCGATTACACAAAGTTGACTCCGGTCGAGGTAATCGCAATGTCTACCGGATACCATGACAATAATATATGGTTGGCATGGTTATCGGAGGTGGCAAAGCAGGCCTCGTTGTCTGAATGCGTGGCATGCGCCGTAGCACGCCCGCTGTTGTACACTGTGCCGGCTCCCTTGTTCCCAGAGGATACATGGGGGTTTGCTTGCATGCTAAACTTGACCAGAACGCAGATGCATGCTAATTGTACAACCTTAAGTGTTTCCCTTAGCCGGGAATCACACCAAAGCTGGCCCGTTCCATGCTACAAAACGCAATGATTACTTCTGTTTTAATTTTACGAGTCCAAGCGCCAAAATAAATGTGGGCATGATTGACCCAAGCTGGTGCAATCAGACGAGGCCAGCGAGCACAGATAAAGGGGATAGAAAAGTGATTGGCCCTCTTGTTAGATCGGGCTTATACTACTATTGTGGGAAAAGGAGATTACTCACTCGTATCTTGGACAACACCATTGGACTCTGTGCCATGGTACGATTGACGGCTCCTCTGGCTCTGATTGGTCCCAGATTGGAGATCCTGAACGGAACTGATCTCTCTCAAAATAGGAGAAGGAGATCTGCTAATTTTGATCCAATCGTCGGCTCACCTACTTATATTGACTCTATAGGCATTCCGCGGGGTGTGCCAAATGAATACAAACTGGCGGATCAGGTGGCAGCTGGGTTCGAGAGTTTTCCTATCATTTCAGCAGTGTTCCCTGTTACTCCCAATAAAAATGTTGACAGGATAAATTATGTGCATTATAATGTTATGCGACTGTCCAATCTCACCAGAGACGCGGTAGAAGGTCTGGCCGAACAATTGGCGCCGACTTCCCTGATGGCAGTTCAGAACAGGATGGCGTTGGATATGCTTTTGGCCGAGCGGGGAGGGGTTTGTAGTATGTTTGGTGACCTTTGCTGTACATTTATTCCAAACAACACTGCTCCAGATGGAAAAGTCACAAGAGCCCTAGAAGGCCTTAGAACCCTCTCAGATGAAATGAAAAGCCATTCGGGTCTGGACGACCCACTGGACAATTGGCTGATAAAGATCTTCGGTCCCTGGAAACAGGTGTTTGTATCTATAATGGTATCATTGGTTATTTTCTTAGGCATACTTATAACTTGCGGGTGTTGCTACATGCCTTGTTTAAGGTCTTTGACGGTTAGACTTATCACGTCCACCCTGGAAAAAAGGGATAATAATAATAATAATAAACTTTATTTGTATAGCACCTTCCTACAATGCCTTGCATTGACCAAGGTGCTTAACAGGATAAAAAAGATGAATAAACTGGAACAATAAATCAATGAAAATAGAATAAGAAACAACAGCAATAAAAGAAGGCAATGGAAATAAAAAATGCTACATACTAAAATAACACAAGTAATAAAAGTTACACACTGAAAGCTTTTTTGAACAAGTGGAAATAAAAAGGCAATGGAAATAAAAAATGCTACATATTAAAATACCAAAAGTAATAAAAGTTACACACTGGAAGCTTATTTGAACAAGTGGAAATAAAAAGGCAATGGAAATAAAAAATGCTACATATTAAAATACCAAAAGTAATAAAAGTTACACACTGAAAGCTTTTTTGAACAAGTGGGTCTTCAGTCTGGTTTTGAACAGAGTCAGATCAGAGGTGGCACGCAGCTCAAGGGGGAGGCTGTTCCAGGCTTTTGGGCCGGCAACAGAAAATGACCGGTCTCCCCATTGTTTGTACCTTGAGCGAGGCACCTCCAGCAGGTGTTGACTGGCAGAGCGTAAATCTCTGCCGGGCTGATGGGCTTTCAAAAGTTCTGAGATGTACAGAGGAGCAAGTCCATTCAGAGCTTTGAAAACAAACAGGAGCAGCTTGAACTGTATCCTGAACTGAACCGGGAGCCAGTGTAGAGAGGACAGGA
The DNA here is from genome assembly GCA_038048925.1 of Garcialebias charrua. Taxonomy (NCBI): domain Eukaryota; kingdom Metazoa; phylum Chordata; class Actinopteri; order Cyprinodontiformes; family Rivulidae; genus Garcialebias; species Garcialebias charrua. The sequence continues at coordinate 22,154 of JBBPBX010023681.1, read as the reverse complement.
CAGGAGTGATGTGTTCATATTTTCGTGTGTTGGTCAAAAAGCGCGCGGCAGAGTTCTGTACAAGCTGTAAACGGGAGATGGAGGATTGATTAATACCAACATACAAAGCATTACAATAATCAAGTCTGGAGGTCACAAAGGCATGGATGGCCTTCTCCAGATCACCACGGCTGAGAAATGACTTGACTTTGGAGAGCAGACGGAGCTGGAAAAAGCTGGTCTTGACAACAGAACTGATCTGTTTATCAAACTTTAAGTTGGAGTCAAGCTGCACTCCAAGATTTCTGACCACCGGGTTGAAGTGGGGGAGGGGAAAACCAACACTGGGACTGGGAAGGATGTTGCTGGTGTCATCAGGTGCACCAAATAAAATGCATTCAGTTTTATCTGTGTTTAGGTGGAGGAAGTTTTGAGAGAGCCAGTGCTTAATGTCATTTAAGCAGTTGACAAGAGTGTTTGAACTGAGTGAGGGGTTGGGAGTGACTGGCAGATAGATTTGTAAATCGTCTGCATACATGTGAAAAGACAGGTTATGACGTGTGATGATTGATCCTAATGGCAGCATGTAAAGAGAGAAGAGGACTGGCCCTAGAATAGATCCCTGTGGTACGCCAGAGGTCAGAGGGGTTGATGAAGAGGAGGACAGATCGCCTATCATGACAGAAAAAGTTCTCCCAGACAGGTAAGATTTGAACCACTCAAGCACAGCTCCCTGGAGGCCAACCTGCTGAGACAAGCGGTTGATTAGTACCTGATGGTCGACGGTGTCAAAAGCTGCTGAGAGCCAGCAGAGCATGGGTTTTTTGCATCCAGGGACAGAAGAATGTCATTCTGTACTTTGAGCAGTGCAGATTCAGTGCTGTGACGAGCTCGAAAACCTGACTGAAAATTTCAAACAGGTTGTTGAGTTCTAGAAAAGATTGAAGTTGAATAAAAACAATCTTTTCTAGGACCTTTGATAGAAATGACAGATGGGAAACTGGTCTGAAATTAGAGAGAGCTGTAGGATCTAGGCCTGGTTTTTTGAGAAGAGGCCTGACCACAGCGTGTTTGAAAGCAGATGGCACAAAACCTGAAGATAGACAGCTGTTAATAAATGACAAAACACAAGGACCAATTATATCAAAGGATTGTTTGAACATTTTAGAGGGAATGATGTCCAGAGAACAGTTAGTTGGTTTCATCTGCTGAACCACCTTGGTGAGGTTAGGCAGTGAGACCAGGTCAAATTGGTCAAAAACAGCTGTGGTTATTGCAGAGGCACATGACTGGATGGTGTTGGATGAACTGACAATGTTCTGTCTGATAGAGTCTATTTTGTTGACAAAATAGCTCTGAAAGTCATCGCAAGGATCCTGAAGTGATGCGACAACTGCTTTTGTTAAAAAACTATAACTTGGAGGATTTTGAAAAAACTGATTGAATATTGTGTATATATGCATTTAGCTACGTTATTAGGTGTGTGATTTTATTTCTTTTGGGATGGACCTCAGATAATGAGGTCCAAAGGGCGTTTGTTATGAAATAAAAATAGTTTTGTCTTTGTGTTTTCATTTATTTTGAAGGAGTTTTCACACGGTGTTCAAATGATCAGTCTCTCTTGTAGAATGAAAAAGATTTACTAAAAAGACACAGGAATTGTGAGCATGTACACAGATTTGTCTTGGTGAGGTTCTGGTTCTGAAAGAGTGCTCTGTTTGGATCTGTTCTGGTCTCTGATTAGCTTGGGGGAGAGGGGAAGGCCTGGTGCTTCTCTGTCTGACAGTTTTATGACTTTGCAGATATATGACTGGTAGGAAGTCACTGAAAGTCTCTTTATTCTGTGTGGTTGTTCAGCCAGAGAGTATATAGCTCTCCTTTCCCCTCTGTTAATAATAATAATAATAATAATAATTGTCTAATCTTGTCATCTGCGTATGTTTCCCATACACAGACGAAATTCGTCTCTGCATTTAACCCAACCACCTACCAGGTGGTGCAGTGAGCAGCCATAGAAGGCGTTCGGGGAGCTGGAGTAATAGGTGTGCACTCATAGACACCCCAAGGTGTGTAGTGGCCGGGACGCGAACCCGCGTCCTTCGGGTCCCAAGTCAAACGCCCTAACCGTTAAGGGTCTGTGTGAGCTAGAAAAGGCACAAAGCGTGTCCACCTCTGAAACTGCTCCATTTCTGTGGGATATATAAGTGTGTAGATTTATAATATGTATAAGCCACTTTAAGGCACAGAAGACATGATTAAACATTTGTAAAACAGTTAATACCTTGATCATAAAGCACTTGTGTATTAATTATATAATAGTTGTGTGTTAGTTTCAATCAGATTAAAAGTAGAACTGTGTAAGACCAGCCTGTATAAATAAAGGTTGGATGAATGAATGAATATTATCCTTCACTCTCAAACCCAAAAAAAGGTTCTGCAGGCTGAAAAAAGCAAATGGTATTTCCAGTTTCACCAAGAAAAGGCCTCTGGCAGTGAAGGGGGGAGGAAAACACCCCACAAGAGAAACCAAGAAGGGCCTCTGTCATTGGTGCAAAGCAGGAAATACCCTGCAGGAGTATAAAACATGAGTCTCCTCCTCCACGCCAGCAAACGCAGCCAGCCCAACGAGAAGAACAACTACTGTATTCAGACTAAATCAGGTTGTATATGGGGTCTCTCTTGAAATGCGCATTTCTTTCCATTTCAATGTCCTTTTCTTTCCCCCTCTCTCCCTGCCTCCTCCCTCTTTTCTCTTTTCCTCTCACTGTCCATGTATTTTAATCAAATATAATGGCTTTTAGAAATAGAACAAATGTATTCTGTGACTTTTTAAACTTATGATTAATTAAACTGGTTTTTGGAACTTTAAATTGTGTGCGTTTGTCGTGTTTTCAGTGTATCTCTCCTTTTTGATCCAAAGTGAACCAAACAACGAATTTGGGGTGAATAAGAAAACAACGCCAACATAACTCATCTGCTTAATCCCATTAAACAAACTCCTGAGGAATCTGTTCAAAAATGCAACCTGTTCCTTTTGTCATTTAAAAACAAAGTTGACACTATCAGATCTCAGCTCCACAACCTCCCTGATCTTTGTGTGACATCTACCTGTCTGCATTCTGGGACCCTGAGCAGCTTTGATGAAGTTGTTCAGAGTGATGTGGAGGCTATCATCAAGAAAATGAAGCCTTCATCCTGCGCCCTGGATCCCTTCCCCTCATCTCTCATAAAATCTAATCACTCTGCAATAAGCCCATTAATCATACAAATAATAAATCAGTCTCTACAATCTGGTCATGTTCCACTGCCTCTAAAAACTGCCACCATTAGGCCTCTTCTGAAAAAATTAAATTTGGATCCCAACATTTTTTCTAATTATCACCCAATTTCACACCTCCCTTTTTTGTCTAAAGTGCAGAAGGCAGTTGCTGCTCAGCTGCAGGACCACCTTCAGCAACACCCCCTATATGAGAAGTTCCAGTCTGGATTCAGAGCAGCTCACAGTACTGAGACTGCATTGCTGAGAGTTACCAATGATGTCCTCATGGCTGCTGACACTGGTTCGCCCTCCATCCTTGTCCTCCTTGACCTCACTGCAGCCTTCGACACTGTGGTCCATAGTATCCTCCTCCACAGTCTTCATGTGGAGGTCGGTCTCCGTGACACTGTCCTGGACTGGTTCAAATCTTTCCTCTCCAATAGGCTGGGATGTGTTAGTCTTGGCAACGCCACGTCCCAGACAGTCTGTGTCTCCTGTGGTGTCACTCAGGGGTCGGTTCTGGGGCCCCTGCTGTTTTCCCTTTACATGCTGCCTTTAGGTCAAATTATTAATCAATTCAACATTTCTTTTCACTGTTATGCCGACGATACACAGCTTTACATCAGGACTGGAGCATCCTCATCTTCCCCATTGTCATCTCCATCTTCACTCATTACCCTCTCTACCTACCTGGAGGAAATAAGGGCATGGATGAATCAGAACTTTCTACAATTAAACTGCTCCAAGACTGAGGCCATACTGATTGGCACCCCTCACCAGGTACAAACATCAACTATAACAACAATTTCCTTTTCTGGACAAGACATCCCCCTTTCCACCTTTTTGGCTTTGTTTTCTTATTTGCCCCAAATTCATTGTTTGGTTGCACTTTGGATCAAAAAGAGGAGAGATACACTGAAAACACGACAAAACGCGCATTTAAAGTTCCAAAAACCAGTTTAATTAATCATAAGTTTAAAAAGTCACAGAATACATTTGTTCTATTTCTAAAAGCCATTATATTTGATTAAAATACGTGGACAGTGAGAGAAAAAGAGAAAAAGGGAGGAAGTAGGGAGAGAGAGGGAAAGAAAGGACATTGAAATGCGCATTTCAAGGGAGACACCATATACAACCTGATTAGTTTGATAGTTGTTTTTCTCCTTGGGCTTGCCTGCGTTCACTGACGTGAAGGAGGAAACTCATGTTTTTATACTCTTGCAGAGTATTTCCTGCTCACTCCCCAATGACAGAAGCCCTGCTTTGTTCTCTTGTGGGGTGCTTTCCCCTCCCTTAACTGCCAGAGGTCTCTATCTTGTGAAACAGGAAATACCATTTGCTTTTTTCAGCTTGCAGAACTTTGGGCTTGAGAGTGAAGGATAATATTCATTCATTCATCCAACCTTTATTTATACAGGCTAGCCTCAGCACAGTTCTATATGTTACACAGTTCTATTTTTAATCTGATTGAAACTAATACACAACTATTATATAATTAATACACAAGTGCTTTATGATCAAGGCATTAACTGTTTTACAAATGTTTGTGCAATCATGTCTTATGTGCCTTAAAGTGGCTTACACATATTATAAATCTACACACTTTTAGATCCACAGAATAGAGCAGTTTCAGGAAGGACACACTTTGTGCCTGTCCCGGTCCACACAGAACCAGAGAGACTTTCAGTGACTTCTTTACAGCCATATATCTGCAAAGTCATAAAACTGACAGACAGAGAGGCGCCAGGCCCCCTCCTCTCCCCCAATGCAACTCAGAGGCCAGAACAGATCTGTGTTCATGCTTCACAATCCTGTGTCTTTTAGTAAATCTTTATCATTCTACAAGAGAGACTGATCATTTGAACACCGTGTAAAAACCCCTTCAAAATAAATGAAAACACGAAGACAAAAATATTTTTTATTTCACAACAACCTCTGTTACAAATCTTGGAATAAAAATGGACTCTCACCTTACATTTGAAAATCACATCAAGTTTCTGTTCAAAACCTGCTTATTCCATCTTCGAAACATCTCTAGACTTCACCCATCCCTAACTTTTTCTGATACTGAGAAGCTCGTCCATGCTTTTGTCCCCTCCAGGCTCGACTACTGCAACTCCCTGTTTATTGGAATCCCTGGTAAATACCTTCAGAAGCTTCAATATATTCAAAACAGTGCAGCAAGGATTTTGTTGAGAGTTCGTAAATTTGAACATATTACGCCCATTCTCCATAACCTTCATTGGCTTCCTGTCACCTACAGAATTCAGTACAAAACTACTCTCATTACACATCAATGCTTACACGGAACTTCACCAGATTATCTAAAGGACATTCTTGTTCCATTCACCCGGTCTCTGCGGTCACAGAACAGTAATCTCCTTCACATTCCGAGAACCAAATTAAGGACCATGGGAGACCGGGCTTTCGGTGTAGCTGCCCCCCTCCTTTGGAACTCTCTCCCTGACTGCCTGAGAGCTCCACAGTCACTGGTTGACTTTAAGAGCGGCTTGAAAACCTTTCTTTTCAAGCGAGTGAAAGAAAAAAGCTGTTCAACTTACTTAATTTTATTGTGTACATCCGTCCCACACAATGCGAATAAATAAAACTGACATATTTTCCCTTTTTCCCTCAAACAGTTATAGCTTGTCAAATCAACATATTTTATTTACATAAGATTACTTTAAAATATTAAGTTGAAATTAAAAACATTTTATCTGTTACTATAATGTAAATATATTATGTATTATCAAGAATGTTTTTTATGTTTCAGCAACAATAATATAATGAATAACACCAGCTTATTTTTGATTGCCAGTATTACTCAATGGAATTGTGTTATGCAAACAAGATGCTATCATGTTAATGGAACACATGTTACAGCTTTAAAGTTCCCCTGACATCATCTTTGAACTTTCCATAAAATGGCACAACATTAGCCTGGCCCTCGCCTTCCTGCACAGCTCCGCTCAATTCTCATTTCCCTTCACTGCACAGTCTGGGATTCCTCCCATAGACAACGATTTCTCCGGCCGATTTTTGACCGGACCAATCAGAGAGCAGAAGGCGGAGTTTTGAACGACGTCGACTGACGTCGTCATTCAAAATGGCTGCCGCCACGAAGGAATTTTCATCAAAACAAGGTAAAAAACTATTATTTCTCTGCTGATAAAAAATATATTTCTTAGCTGACGTTATATCAGAAGTGTTCCTGAGCAATCAGAGAGCAGAAGGCGGAGTTCTGAACGACGTCGAGTGACGTCGTCATGTGAAGTAAACTTCTGAATAACGAGGCAAGGCTGTCCAAACGGAGTTCAAGTTTATAAGATTTAATGTATCTTGCAAGATAGAGAACAGAAATGGTACAGGCACGAAGCTGTCTGGCTCTGCTCTGCTCAGACAGTAACACAGCATGGATTAAGAACCCTCGTACAGTTGGGGGTGGTACCATGGGTGGAACGGGAGGTGTTTATCACCAGGTGGAAACTTTTGATAACACATGAGTACTCAGCAGATGGAAAATGAGCATTCAGCACTTCTTACAGCGTTTTCAGACTAACACGAGCAGGTCACTGTTTATTCAGCAGATAAAATGAGGAACATGACGTTAAAACTTAAGGAACAGGTGGTTGGTTTCACACAGATGGTCACAAAATGTGGTTGGTTTCACACAGGCATTTTGGAGTGCATGATTCTGAACACATAAGTTTAATTATGAGTTTAATACCTGAGAATGTATGATTCACTTTACAGTCATTCAAAATGGCTGCCGCCACGAAGGAATTTTCATCAAAACAAGGTAAAAAACTATTATTTCTCTGCTGATAAAAAATATATTTTATAGCTGACGTTATATCAGAAGTGTTCCTGAGCTTAACAGTTCCTAAATCAATTCACGAAATGGTCAAATCTGCTGGATTTAAATAGTTTCGGTTTGATATTTTCCAAACAGCCTCGGGTGCGCTACGAAAATAAATGATAAAAAATCGAATTTTATCTCAAATGTTTCATCTAGGCCAACAGTCAGTAAATTAAAGACATATAATTACACACTGGTGGCAGAAAAAATATCCACCGAGTGGTTTCTGAGCAATTTATCTGATAGCCTGGACCTCGCCAGGCTAAACTAACAAAACTCTGCCTTCTGTTCTCTGATTGGTCCATTCAAAAATCTAACGGAGAAATCGTTGTCTATGGGAGAGATGCCAGACCCTAGTACGAAGCAAAGTGAAGGACATGGGTCTGGTTCCAACCAGGCTAGCACAACATATATATATATTAAGATTGACCTCTGATCGTTTTTGCTAAAACAATGTTAAATGAATGAAAATTCCTCTCAAAAATAGTTTAAAATTAGCGCCGTTTTTTTTACATGGTAAATCCGGATTTTCCCGTCGCGTGATTATGACGTCACATCTAGACTCGGCTCCAACGCGCACATTGAATACAATGGAGGAAGATACAAACGCAATCCGTCCAATTTAGCCATTTAAAACTTTAGATTTTAGCGGTTTGTCTTTAGAGAAGCCAAAGTTATTTCGAGTAAACAGCAGGTTATAATTTTTTTTCTGCTGCTGCTGTTTTTTGTAGACTTTTTACTTAAGGAAGTGAGCAGCTGTGTGATGAGTTACAGGAGCTGCAGGTTAAGAGGCAGAAGGAATTCTACAACATCTAAATTGTTTCCACAGCACTGAAATGGTAATATATTAGTTAATGTTTCTAATAATTATTCAACATTAATTTATAGATTAAAAAATTAGTCCCTTTTAAAATATCTGTTAAATATTTTAATGTTTATTCTAACATACGTTCAGAAATTTTTAACTAGTTTTTATTTGTGTATTTTTATCCATCAAGATTTTTTTATTTTGTTGTAAATTTACATTTATTTTAAACAAAAACACTTTTAGATGTTTGAATCAGTTTGATTTCATCCGTCCTGTTTGGTCCAAAAAATGCAGCTGAGATGTCTTGACTGGATACCTGTCCAGGTGTGCCTGTGATGGACTGGAGACCTGTCCAGGTGTCTCTGTGATGGACTGGACACCTGTCCAGGTGTCCCTGTGATGGACTGGAAACCTGTCAATTCAAACAATAAATGATATTCACCCCAATTTTTTAAAATCATATAAATACTTTATTACTGGTACTTATATAACAAAGCCCCGCTTTTCTGTTTAAGGTGTTGGATGATGTGATCAAATCTCCCTACATGTCATCCGAATCCGCTGACACGTCTCTTTGTTCAACTCTTCTTGCCCATGGAGAACTAAAACAACAGAAACGAAGAGGGAGAACACGACCCTGCTGTTAAAGTGAAAACTAGCTCATTCAAACTATGAGAATAAACATTTTGTGATGCTTCATTTGAGTGTTGTCTTTTTTAAGGCTACAAACTAAAACATGTTTTATGGTGACATGTTTAGGAAAAAAGTAAACCAGCATCCTTTTGACTTGTTCAGTTTTTATTAAAATTGTTAAAGGTTTGTTTTTGATGAAATCTTATAGAATCTGCATATGGTGCCAAAATTAATGCTTGTATATTTTTAACTAGTTTTTATTTGTGTATTTTTATCCATCAAGATTTTTTTATTTTGTTGTAAATTTACATTTATTTAAAAAAAAAAAACAATTTTAGATGCATCTTTATGAATCCGTTTGATTTAAACCGTCCTGTTTGGTCAAAAAAATGCAGCTGAGATGTCTTGACTGGAGACCTGTCCAGGTGTCTCTGTGATGGACTGGAGACCTGTCCAGGTGTCCCTGTGATGGACTGGAGACCTGTCCAGGTGTCCCTGTGATGGACTGGAGACCTGTCCAGGTGTCTCTGTGATGGACTGGAGACCTGTCCAGGTGTCCCTGTGATGGACTGGAGACCTGTCCATGTGTCCCTGTGTTACGGCTGGCTCAGGCCGAACACATTAAAGGGACACAAGACACAAGAAGGCAGAAAGTAAATTAAAAAGCTTTATTGAAAACTGCCCGACTCCTCCCTCCAGGTGCGGAGTGCACCGTCTTCTGGCACAGGGTCAGGCAAAAAGCAAAAAAGTCAGACAAAAGTACAAACAAATGGTGGACAGAGTGAGTCAGCCAAAAATAATATAACGTCCCCAGCGTCGGCCCAACCCATAAAACAGGGCCGTCGCAGCCTGTCTGGAGACGGACTACCTGACCAAAAGGGGACCCTAGGGGTAAAAGAAAAACGATATAACTGGACTACCGATCTCACTCTGTCATTAGGCAAACAAACAAAAAGCTCCAAACAGCTCCAAGCTCCAAAAAGCTCCAAACAGCTCCAAGCTCCAAAAAGCTCCAAACAGCTGGTCATCTCTGGACCAGCCACACAACCTCCTGGTTAAACCAACTTAACCTAACCACACAGGTCAGGCTCCCTGATCTCAATTGTCATTAGCAGGATCCTAATGTCATCAATGCAGCCTTCAGCTACCCAGTGCACTAAGCACAACAAAAGTCAAAAGATGAGCAAACATTCCTAAGTGCATCAAGCACAGTCAAACTCCACAAACAAATGAGCTGACACAAACGCATCTAGCAGTCAAGACCAAACATGAGCTATCAGCTACTCTTTAAGTGCATCTAGCAGTCAAGACCAAACATGAGCTAGTAGTTACTCACCAACAACCTTCTAAACAGAAGATCAACCTGACAGGGGCGGGCGGAGAACACCCCACAGTACCCAACCAGTACTCAAACAGTACCCTAACAGTACTCAAAACAGCTCAGCAACAAAGCAACCAAACTCTGAGCTCACAACACTCCGCATTCAAGCACTCTCACTCTGAAGTATATATAGGCGTGTCACTCAGGTCCTCCTGGCTGAACACACAAGCCTGATCATAATCAGACTGATTAACCAACAAAACTTGTCTGCAGTCAACATATACAAAAAAACTGTAGGTGTCAGCATGGGTAGCTTCCTCAGGATCTCAGGATACATAACGCCTCCACCACCAGTGTTTTGTATGGGGGTGATGTGGATGTCAGGTGAAAACATCTCACATCCGCACATGCAAAATAAATAGGACCCTAGAGAGCAACAATGTAGCGGTCACAACAGACAAACGGACTAAAAACATCATTAAAACTAGTCCGCCTAACCGCTAACATAATCAATATCATGTTATCTTAAAATGTTCTGAAGCCAAACAGGCGACGCTTGTCTAGGCTTACTCTGTAAGACTTATTTTTGTTAACAGACACCAAACCAATATCAACATCATGACCAAGGATGCCAGTGGGAGAGTGGATACTCTTAACAGCCAGAGGGAAACTGTCATTTTCTGCACGTGGCAGCTCCACCATGTCAGCTGCAACAGCACTGTTCCCAGCCACACTGTAAACACAGTAGAGACAGTTAGACTCAGAATCATTTTCAACATGTCCTAGATAAGGCTGTAGCACTTCATTTCTCACAGACAGTGAAAATTTATTTTCTGCTGTACTTCCAGCCAATGGTCTCACATCATTCTTCACAACTCTTGCTTTGTTTTCTGCAGGAGCTAAAAAAGAACACAATGAAACAGGTGGAATTGTTTCTTCTGGATCCTCCTCAGTTAAGCTCACTGGGACTTCTTCGGCTTCAGAGCTAAATAAAAAACATTCACTCAGGTCAATGTAATGTTCCTTTAGCTCATCAAAGTTTTTAAAATCCTCATCTTTAACTGGGATTAAGTCAGATTCATTTTCATGTTTAATTTCAAGTTCAGTTACATGAAAAAAGAAGAAACTGTCACCCAAGTTGATGTCATCCTCAATCATCTCCTCCTGAAGACTAGGTGAGGACAATAAAAGTTTCTTCTCCTCCACTGGAGTTGGTTCTCCTTCACAATTCATCATGAAGCTGTTGATTAAATCAACATCTTCATTCTCTTCCTCTGGTTGATGTTCCTGAGGCGCCACCTCCTGTAGAAGTGTGAGAGCCTCACCTTCTTGAATGAAAGGCTCTGGTGTCACCTTTAGATGACACACAGTGGGACACAAACGGTGATCTTCCCTTTGTGCAGTATGGAGCTCTCTCAATTCTCTCTGCAACTCTTGGTCCAGAAGACGTTTCTCCTCTTCAAGAGTGGCATAAAGTCTTAATTCTTCTTGTTCACAAAGACGCTTCTTTTCCTCCAAAGCAGCTTTACGTCTTTGTTGTTCTAGTTCCTGTTCTTTTAAGAAAGTTTGATGTTTAAGTTGTAGTTCCCTTTTGGCAGTTTCAAGCTGCTGTAAAATGAGCTCTTTTTCTTTCCTCAATTGTTCTTCAAGCTCTTTTTTTCTTAAAGCAACTTCATTTTCATTTGAATGTCCATAATCAGGCATCACAACAACCCCAAGTTGAATTAATTCAGTCAGCAGTCCACCCTCAAACCAACCATCACGTTCGTATTCTCTAGTGTTGATTTTAAAATGGTTTGCTATACTCAACATCTGCTCTCTCGTGCAGTTTATATAGACATCAAACGTGGGCTGTTCAAGAAATTTCTTCAAATTAAACGCCATGATGCCAACAAACAGCTTTTAAGCTGTACCCCTCTTCAAAAGACTGTCACTGTAAACAACAGCAAAAAAAATCCCAGCTGCATTTGAACGCAGCACAATCCAAACACACACACAGCTGCGTGTTTCAGCTCAATCAGCAACCAGGAGCTGGTCCCGTCAGCTCCAGAGAGAGTGCAAACTACAGCACACAGCTGTCAACACACACCAAATGTAAAAAAGGAGCAATTATATTAACTGCTGTCCAAAAACACTTGGCTTCAAAAGACTTCACCACACTCTCAATATTTTAAGCACAAAAAACTCAATGTCTGCTCAAAACCAGACTGCCACAAACATGCACAGCACTGGACCCGCCTACGAGGCAATCCAACAGCAGGGTGAATTAATTAACCCAAAAAGGATTACAACAGCCCAACAATGACTCAAAAATCCAGACAATGTCTCAAAAATCCAGACAAGGATTCAAAAATCCAGACAAGGATTCAAAAAGGATTCAAAAATCCAGACAAGGACTCAAAAATCCAGACAAGGACTCAAAAAGGATTCAAGATACAGACAAGGATTCAAAAAGGATTCAAGATCCCGGACGAGGCGCCCAAAATATGTTACGGCTGGCTCAGGCCGAACACATTAAAGGGACACAAGACACAAGAAGGCAGAAGGTAAATTAAAAAGCTTTATTGAAAAACTGCCCGACTCCTCCCTCCAGGTGCGGAGTGCACCGTCTTCTGGCACAGGGTCAGGAAAAAAGCAAAAGACAGACAAAAGTACAAACAAATGGTGGACAGAGTGAGTCAGCCAAAAATAATATAACGTCCCCAGCGTCGGCCCAACCCATAAAACAGGGCCGTCGCAGCCTGTCTGGAGACGGACTACCTGACCAAAAGGGGACCCTAGGGGTAAAAGAAAAAACGATATAACTGGACTACCGATCTCACTCTGTCATTAGGCAAACAAACAAAAAGCTCCAAACAGCTCCAAGCTCCAAAAAGCTCCAAACAGCTCCAAGCTCCAAAAAGCTCCAAACAGCTGGTCACCTCTGGACCAGCCACACAACCTCCTGGTTAAACCAACTTAACCTAACCACACAGGTCAGGCTCCCTGATCTCAATTATCATTAGCAGGATCCTAATGTCATCAATGCAGCCTTCAGCTACCCAGTGCACTAAGCACAACAAAAGTCAAAAGATGAGCAAACATTCCTAAGTGCATCAAGCACAGTCAAACTCCACAAACAAATGAGCTGACACAAACGCATCTAGCAGTCAAGACCAAACATGAGCTATCAGCTACTCTTTAAGTGCATCTAGCAGTCAAGACCAAACATGAGCTAGTAGTTACTCACCAACAACCTTCTAAACAGAAGATCAACCTGACAGGGGCGGGCGGAGAACACCCCACAGTACCCAACCAGTACTCAAACAGTACCCAAACAGTACCCAAACAGTACTCAAAACAGCTCAGCAACAAAGCAACCAAACTCTGAGCTCACAACACTCCGCATTCAAGCACTCTCACTCTGAAGTATATATAGGCGTGTCACTCAGGTCCTCCTGGCTGAACACACAAGCCTGATCATAATCAGACTGATTAACCAACAAAACTTGTCTGCAGCCTATACAAAAAAACTGTAGGTGTCAGCATGGGTAGCTTCCTCAGGATCTCAGGATACATAACACCCTGTGATGGACTGGAGACCTATCCAGGTGTCCCTGTGATGGACTGGAGACCTGTCCTGGTGTCCCTGTGATGGACTGGAGACCTGTCCTGGTGTCCCTGTGATGGACTGGAGACCTGGAAATCTGAAAACACAAACTGATATTTTTATTAAAACAGCTATGGAAATTTATGTTTTTTGACGGTATTTGATATAAATTCATTTTTAAATTTAATGATTGACATATAAACATTTTATTTTTATTTTTAGTGAACATTTAGTGCATGTAAACATGCAAATTTCAACTGGAAATATGAATGATGTTTTTCAGAACGTATGTTAGAATAAACATTAAAATATTTAACAGATATTTTAAAAGGGACTAATTTTTTAAACTATAAATTAATGTTGAATAATTATTAGAAACATTAACTAATATATTACCATTTCAGTGCTGTGGAAACGATTTAGATGTTGTAGAATTCCTTCTGCCTCTCAACTTGCAGCTCCTGTAACTCATCACACAGCTGCTCACTTCCTGAAGTGAAAAGTCTACAAAAAACAGCAGCAGCAGAAAAAAAATTATAACCTGCTGTTTACTCGAAATAACTTTGGCTTCTCTAAAGACAAACCGCTAAAATCTAAAGTTTTAAATGGCTAAATTGGACGGATCGCGTTTGTATCTTCCTCCATTGTATTCAATGTGCGCGTTGGAGCAGAGTCTAGATGTGACGTCATAATCACGCAACGGGAAAATCCGGATTTACCATGTAAAAAAAACGGCGCTAATTTTAAACTATTTTTGAGAGGAATTTTCATTCATTTAAAATTATTTTAGCAAAAACGATCAGAGGTCAATCTTAATATATATATATATGTTGTGCCATTTTATGGAAAGTTCAAAGATGATGTCAGGGGAGCTTTAAATCCTACTTACCGGTACCCCGATAATTTTGTAAAGTTATCTATATAACGGTACCGTTCTAATGTAAAAGAAGAACTAAAAAAGAAACTGATCTTTGACAAGAAAGACAAAGAATGCGAGTGCTGCTTAACAATTAAGCTTTATTTAAATGAAAATTTCTAAATCACACCATTTTGTATTTAACATCTTTTAAATTCAAAATACATAAAAAAAATTAAATTGTTTGGAATACAATTTTTATGAACATGTTACGTTATTTAAGATTTGAAATGATATCAAAATGGATATCAAAATATAACAGTTAAACTTTATAAAACATTTGATATTTAAAATTTGATATAGAAAAGTACAGTATTTCAGATTTTTAATGTTTTTGAACATCTAAATTAAAGCTGTAGTATGTAACTTTGATAGCAAAATGTTTTTGACACTATCACAATGTCATGTCAGCAGTAGACAGACCTTGATTTTTTCGCATATTATATGTCTGTTGCTTTACTGTAATGGTGAGGGAAAATTTAAACAAATGTTTTTAAAGGACCTCGTTCTTAGAAGTTACATATTGCTGCTTCATAGCTTAATCTGGAACATATTTCTATAAAAGATATACAAGACTATGTAGTAAACTGTCAAATTTCTACAAACTGTTTTTGAACATGTATTCACATGACACTAAGGCTGCAGTACATAACTTTTATTAAAAAAAATTAAACATATTTGTTAAAACTATCAGTATGTTATGTCTATATGAGACAAAGCTAATTTTTTCACCAGTTATTTGTCACACGTCTTACTGATTACTACCATGTAATAACATTTGATAAATAAACACCATAAAAAACTTGTAATGCTTATTTTTTATTTTTGAGAAAATAGCCCGGGGGGGTATTTTCATCGTTTGTCCACCGGGGGGTGGACAAATGAGGAACTGTCACTGCACTGATGTAAAGGAGAGTGGGCGGCACCGCTAGGGTAAGAAGTCGGCAGAAAATTCTGCATGATTGAATCTCCAGGTCTTGTCCTCATTACCTCTTCCTCCAAGTCCACTTTACTGAGTGCCCTCACACCACTCACATAGGCTTTGTTGCGCAGGTTTTTGTCATCGCTAGAGAATAATAAAACATACATATTTAGTTAGTTGGTAGTGATTAGCCAAAGGAACAAACAAATACAGTAGTAATAGTTTCTTTATTTCAGACACAATGTAAGATCCATATATGTATATAATAAGGAAATAAAAATAAATAAAAACAAGTATAAATAGAAAGATTAAAAAAGATTAAAAAACTTTCCTATAGAGGCTCATCCACCAATGAGTCTTTAAAATAGAAAAATATCTCACAGAGCTTAGTCCAGGGTTGGTCAGTGTAGTGATGATACAGTTTTCAGATTCAGACAATCTGCACATGCATCTATACATGAGGTTACGCAGCACCGCTTGGCAGGTAGGCACACCTGCATCTGCAAACATTTTGCTGGCACTGCTCCAACGAGGTACCCAGGCCATCTTGTCATGAAAGCATCCACGATCGGTGCATCACGAACAACTTCATGTCTCCTGTATGCAAATACAAATGCAGGTATGTACTGTATTTTTCGGTGTATAGGTCGCACCTTTTTATGTTTTTTTCAAGGCCTGCGACCTATACACCGGTGCGACCTATTTATGGATTTTCCCCCCCATATTTTTAGACCAATTTTTGGCTGAGTTATGGCCCTTTTTCCCTGTTGCATAAAATGGTGCAGTACCATTTTGGCCACCAGGGGGAAGTGCAAGTGCAGTAACAGTTTCGGCCACCAAGCGGCAGTGCAAGTGCAGTAACAGTTTCGGCCGCTATGATCGCTAAAGAGGCCTGTACCGGTATTCTGTTTACTGGTACAGTACCGATACCTGCAGACGTGCCTGCCCTGGGGGGCGTTACCTGTTTGTGTATTGAGCATAAAAGCCCATCACCCCGGCTTCATCTCTGTGGGAGTAGGAAAGAACAGTGAACAAACAGCGAACGGAGTAAACAAGCGAACAGCAGCAGCCATGCCACCGAAGAGAAATTCGTACACGGCGGAAAAGAAGTTGGAGGTCGTCAAATTCGCCGTGGTGCACGGAAACCGAGCGGCTGACCGGCAGTACGGTATCAGCAAGAAGGTGATCCGGGGCTGGAGGAAGTCTAACCCCGGAATTACACCACATGCGTTACGGCTCCGCCCCGCTCCGGTCCGACCTCCGCAGCAAATACGCACCCATTATAATCAATGACAGAATTTACACTGGCTCCGCACGGCGGCGGCGAGCTGCGGAGAGCGGACGGCAGTCCGTCAAAATTAGAAAATTTTCTATTTCTGCCGGATGACGGAGCTGTGCCGGAGTCAACTTTTGAAGATTACGTCGCACCAACAGGAAAAGGAACGAGCACAACTTCCGTATTTACAAAATAAAATCACCACGGGCGGACTAATCCTAGCTCTATACGGATTTATTTGTACAAAAATGCTGTCAAACTATCAATTATGACTATTCTATGACTAAACTATTATATTTATGACTATGACTACACCTAATAACGCAATACAAAAATAAATAAATAAAAAAGTATTTTATTCTGAAATGTAAACATCACTTCCTGTTGCTCAAACCATGTAGCTCATTTACGAGAGAAGATCAAGGCAGCAGTCTCTCTACAGTTGTTCTCCTTCTTTCCACCGAATGAATTGTTTTGTTCTGACTTACTTATTTATCACTTGATTTATCGCGCGATCTCGCACGTGTCTTGGAGCGGCGCATCCAGGCGGACCTGAGCGGAGCGGAG
Source organism: Garcialebias charrua (assembly GCA_038048925.1). Taxonomy (NCBI): domain Eukaryota; kingdom Metazoa; phylum Chordata; class Actinopteri; order Cyprinodontiformes; family Rivulidae; genus Garcialebias; species Garcialebias charrua. The sequence continues at coordinate 5,025 of JBBPBX010023681.1, read as the reverse complement.
GCAGTGGAAATTGGACTCGTTCAGCTGCGACCTGCGGACCGGAGCGGGGCGGAGCCGCGTGCAGTGTAAAGCCGGGGTGAGGGGGTCATCCAGGCCATGAAGCGGTCCAAGCGGGCTAACAGGGGCAAGCGAGCCAGGTGGCCAGAGCTGGAGGACAAGGTCAAGTCCTGGGTCCTCTCGGAACGTGCGTGTGGGAGAGGGGTGTCCACTGTCCAGCTGCGCCTCCATGCCATGTCTGTGTCAAAGGACATGGGTGTGACGGAGTTCCAAGGTGGTCCGAGCTGGTGTTTCCGTTTTATGAAACGCCATGACCTCTCCATCAGAGCTCGGACCACCATGTCGCAGAAGCTCCCCGCGGACTACCAGGAGAAGCTGGACACCTTCCGTGCCTTCGTGAGTCGGCAGGTAAGCTAAGTTTTTTATTTTGTGTGTTAAACCTGTATGTTGGTAAATTTTAATAGATTAATTTACCGGTAATATAAAATCGCGCGCTCACAGCAACTTTGTTGTCAGTGCGCGCGCGTTTCTTTGTTTAAGATGTCTGCCTTCGTGTGTCGCCTGGTACCGGCTAAGCTAAGCTAACATATTTTTTTGTGTGTGTGTTAAACGGACCTGTACATCCTTATTAATTTTAATAGATTACCGGTAATTTAATATAAAATCACGCGCTCACAGCGAGTTTTGTGGTGAGTGGGTGCGCGCTCGATTCTTTGTTTCCCGTGCTTTTTTTGGTGTGTGTTTAACGCACTTCTTGCTAAATTTTAATATATTAATTTTATAATTAAAATATAAAATATTGTGGAGGCTTAAAAATAAAGGTCTTCAAGCCTTGTTTAAAGTCAACCAGTGACTGTAGAGCACTGGTTGAATATACCGGTAAATGTGGACATGTGATGTGGACATGTGATGTGGACATGTGATGTGGACATGTGATGTGGACATGTGATGTGATGTTGACAAAAAAATGAAACATTTTTCTGTTGCAGGTCAGTTGGTGCGCTGCGCTCACAGCAGGTCTGTGAGTGCGCACTCGGTTCTTTTGTTTACTGACGCTAATGTCTGCCTTTTGTCTTTCTCACGCCAGGTCGAGACGCATGGGATCACTGGCGGCCATATTATTAATATGGATGAGGTACCACTGACTTTTGACATTCCGATGGGCCGCAGTGTCTCCCAGAAGGGTGAAAAGACAGTGAACATCCTCACCACAGGCCACGAGAAGACCCACTTCACTGTGGTTCTGGCCTGTGGTGCTGATGGATGCAAACTCCCCCCCCATGGTCATCTTCAAGAGGAAGACCATACCAAAGGAGGACTTCTGCTCCAGGGTGGTGGTGGCCGTGAACCCGAAGGGATGGATGGACGAAGCCATGATGCTCCACTGGCTGACCAAGTGCTTCGTCCATCGTCCTGACGGGTTCTTCAGGACCAAGAAGGCTCTCCTGGTGATGGACAGCATGCGGGCCCACATTACGGAGGCCATGAAGGCCAAGGTGAAGAGCCTGAACACTGTGCTCACTATCATCCCAGGGGGGCTGACGAAACTCCTGCAACCACTCGACATCTCGGTGAACAGGAGTTTCAAGGCCTCCCTGAGGAAGTTGTGGGAGGAGTGGATGGTGAGTGGAGAGCACTCCTTTACAACGACGGGGAGGATGCGGCATGCCACCTTCGCCCAGGCGGTGGAGTGGGTGGACAAGGCCTAGGCTTCTGTGACCACCCGCACCATCAAGTCTGGGTTCAGAAAGGTGGGAATCCAGCCTGCTGGAGCTGGTACTGAGGCAGAGGACAGCAGTGAGGAGGAGGAGGAGGAGGAAGCTGGACCTCTCAGCAGTGGCAGCTGTTATGAAATAAAATAATTTTTTCTTTGTGTTTTCATTATATCAAAGAGGTTTTTCATACGATGTTAAAAATGATCAAGTTTCTCTCATAAAATGGTAAGGGTTTTCTGAGAGGAGACAGAATGTGAGCATCTACTCATGTGAGGCTTTGGGACTTAAGGAATGCTTGAAGTTGGGTCTCTTCTGGTCTTTGAGTGGCTTGTGGCAGGGGGGGGGCTTGGTGCCTTTCTGTCAGTTTTATGACTTCACAGATTTATGTGACTGGCAGGGAGACACTGGCCTCTTTGTTCTGGGTGTTAAGCCACACTTCCCCCCCTCAGCCTCATGTGAGTTGGAAAAAAGGTGTCCAGCTCTGAAAACTGTGTTCACTTGAAGGCGCAGAGAACCTGGTTGCATAAACGTAGTAAAACAATTAATACCTTGATCATAAAGCACTTGTGCATTAATTATATAATAGTTGTGAAGTAGTTTTCAATCAGATTAAAAGTAGAACTGTGTAAGGTCAGCCTGTATAAATAAAGGTTGAATGAATGAATATTATCCTTCACTCTTTTACCAAAAAAAGGGTTCTGTAGACTGAAAAAAAGCAAATGGTATTTCCTCTATCAGTTAAGGGGGAGGGAAAATACCCCACCAGAGAGACAAAGAGGATCCTTTGTGATTGGTGGAAGGCAGGAATATCCTGCAGGAGTATAAAAACATGGGTATCCTCCTCCAGCGATAAGGCAGAAGGCCCCGGGGTGAAGACAGCTGGATTCAGATTAATCAGGTTGTATGAGGTCTCCCTTGAAACACATAAAATGTCTTTTCTTCCACCCTCTCTCCCCACTGTCTCCCTGGCTCTCTTTTGAACAAATGTAATGACTTTTAAGAATAGCATAAATGTATTCTGTGACTCTTTTTTAAACTTATGATTAATTAAACTGGTCTTTTGGAACTTTAAATTATGAGTGTTTGTCGTGTTTTCAGCGTGTTTTTCCTTTCTGATCCAAAGTGAACCAAATAACGAATTCTGGGGCGGATAAGAAACTAAGGCGAACACAGCCTGCCTCAAACACTGGCTGAACTCTTTGAGAGTGACACGGAGGACGAGGAGTTTCTGGGGTTTGAATGAGTCTACCGTATTTGTAAATATTGTAAATAAAAACCACCAGGTAATTTTAAGATATTAATTTTATAATTAAAATATAAAATATTGTGGAGGCTTAAAAATAAAGGTCTTCAAGCCTTGTTTAAAGTCAACCAGTGACTGTAGAGCACTGGTTGAATATACCGGTAAATGTGGACATGTGATGTGGACATGTGATGTGGACATGTGATGTGGACATGTGATGTGATGTTGACAAAAAATGAAACATTTTTCTGTTGCAGGTCAGTTGGTGCACTGCGCTCACAGCAGGTCTGTGAGTGCACACTCGGTTCTTTTGTTTACTGACGCTAATGTCTGCCTTTTGTCTTTCTCACGCCAGGTCGAGACGCATGGGATCACTGGCAGCCATATTATTAATATGGATGAGGTACCACTGACTTTTGACATTCCGATGGGCCGCAATGTCTCCCAGAAGGGTGAAAAGACAGTGAACATCCTCACCACAGGCCATGAGAAGACCCACTTCACTGTAGTTCTGGCCTGTGGTGCTGATGGATGCAAACTCCCCCCCATGGTCATCTTCAAGAGGAAGACCATACCAAAGGAGGACTTCTGCTCCAGGGTGGTGGTGGCCGTGAACCCGAAGGGATGGATGGACGAAGCCATGATGCTCCACTGGCTGACCAAGTGCTTCGTCCATCGTCCTGACGGGTTCTTCAGGACCAAGAAGGCTCTCCTGGTGATGGACAGCATGCGGGCCCACATCACGGAGGCCATGAAGGCCAAGGTGAAGAGCCTGAACACTGTGCCCACTATCATCTCAGGGGGGCTGACGAAACTCCTGCAACCACTCGACATCTCGGTGAACAGGAGTTTCAAGGCCTCCCTGAGGAAGTTGTGGGAGGAGTGGATGGTGAGTGGAGAGCACTCCTTTACAGCGACGGGGAGGATGCGGCACGCCACCTTCGCCCAGGCGGTGGAGTGGGTGGACAAGGCCTGGGCTTCTGTGACCACCCGCACCATCAAGTCTGGGTTCAGAAAGGCGGGAATCCAGCCTGCTGGAGCTGGTACTGAGGCAGAGGACAGCAGTGAGGAGGAGGAGGAGGAGGAAGCTGGACCTCTCAGCAGTGGCAGCCTGCCTCAAACACTGGCTGAACTCTTTGAGAGTGACACGGAGGACGAGGAGTTTCTGGGGTTTGAATGAGTCTACCGTATTTGTAAATATTGTAAATAAAAACCACAGTACCGGTAAAATATCTGTTTCAGTCATCATTATTTGCGGGTGGGCCGGTACCGTAGTACGGTAATTTCAAAGCTTCTTTATTTACAGATTTATTTGGGTGTAGCGGTAACTGTCAAAGTGCATTTCAATCATCTGCACCTCCAGATGCTGCATCTTTCAGCTCACAGTCAGCTCCACCTCTAGATGCTCCAGATGCTACAGCTATCCTGCACTGGTTTCCACAGCAACTGCAACTCTGAGCAGATCACCTTCAGCTGCAACTGATTTGTCATTTATTAACAAAAATTAAAGTGAGACACAGTCTTACAAAAAAGGCAGCCAACAAACATTTTTTTAGGAGTCTGTAGTTTACCGGTAATTTTAATGATGTTGGTGGTATTTACATTTTGAAATAAGCTGATTTATAATAATTTATTAACAAATATCAAAGTGAGACACAGTTTTACAAAAAAGGCAGCCAACAAACATTTTTTTAGGAGTCTGTACCGGTAGTTTACTGGTAATTTTAATGATGTTGGTGGTATTTACATTTTGAAATAAGCTGATTTGTAATAATTTATTAACAAATATCAAAGTGAGACACAGTTTTACAAAAAAGGCAGCCAACAAACATTTTTTTAGGAGTCTGTACCGGTAGTTTACCGGTAATTTTAATGATGTTGGTGGTATTTACATTATGAAATAAGCTGATTTGTAAAAATGTATTGACAAAAATTAAAGTGAGACACAGTCTTACAAAAATGGCAGCTAACAAATGTATTTTTGAGGTCTTTAGCCTGCTAAAATATAAAAATTGTACCAATTCATGCGGGTCTGTTCGCCGCTGCATTTCCGGTGCTGCGCGTGCTCGT
>JBBPBX010023680.1:0-40334 GCA_038048925.1 Garcialebias charrua | reverse complement strand
AATTTATCTCCCAGTTGTTCAACATGTGCTGTACCTCTGATGATCTCATTCCTGATCTTATCCATCCTTGTCACTCCTAAGGAGAACCTCAGCATCTTCATTTCTGCCACTTCCAGTTCTTTCTCCTGTCTTTTTGTCAATGACACTGTCTCCAGACCATACAACATAACTGCTCTCCCCTGCAAACTTTTCCTTTGACCTTTGATGACACCTTTGTGTTGCAAATCACTCCTGAAACTTTTCTCCATCCACTCCATCCTGCCTGGACTCTTGTTCACCTCTTTAATCAGAATCAGAATATCTTTATTGACATTGTGTGTGAAACTGCAGCTGATTTTCAGCGCGACCATCTCATCCCTTATCAGAATGATAATCTTAGATATGAAAAAGGAGAAGAACCATGAGGGTAGAAAGTGGTATTCAGCGCGACCATCTCATCCCTTATCAGAATGATAATCTTAGATATGAAAAAGGAGAAGAACCATGAGGGTAGAAAGTGGTATTACAAAAAAGATCTTTCACATCTCGTCTATAAGGACACAATATGAGACACTCCATTTTCCTGTACAGTGGACCCCAAGTGCTTGAAGTCCTGCACCTTTGTGACCTCTGCACCTGTAGCCTCACTGTTCCACCTCCTCCCTCTCATTCACACACATGTACTCTGTCTTACTACGACTGACTTTCATTCCTCTTCTTTCAAGTGCATACCTCCACCTCTCCAAGTTCTCTTCCACCTGTTCCCTGTTCTCACCACAGATCACAATGTCATCTGCAAACATCATAGTCCATGGGGATTCCTGCCTGACCTCATCTGTTAGTCGGTCCATCACCAGAGCAAACAAGAAGGGGCTCAGAGCCGATCCTTGATGCAATCCCACCTCCACCTTGAAGCTATCTGTCACTCCTACAGCACATCTCACCACTGTCCTGCTGTCTTCATACATGTCCTGCTGTCTTCATACATGTCCTGTACCAGTCTAACATACTTTTCTGCCACTCCAGATTTCCTCATGCAATACCACACCTCCTCTCTTGGCACCCTGTCATATGCTTTTTCTAAATCCACAAACACACAATGGAGTTCTTTCTGACCCTCTCTGTACTTCTCTATCAACATCCTCAAAGCAAAGATGGCATCTGTGGTGCTCTTTCTTGGCATGAAACCATACTGCTGCTCACAGATAGTCACCTCTTTTCAAACTCTTGCTTCCACAACTCTCTCCCAGATCTTAAATTAATCATGTGTGATTCAACTTAATTCCCTTGCTTCCACTCTGTGCATCACTCTTGTTCTTAAAAATGGGCATCAGCACACTTCTCCATTTCTCAGGCATTTTCTCACCCTCAAATACACCATTGAATATTTGAGTCTAAAATCTCACCGCCATTTCTCCTAAAAAAATTAATACTGTAAATTCCAAACCTCCACTGGTATGTCATCAGGTCCTACTGCTCTTGATTATTTTCAGAGCTGTCCAAACTTAACCCTAATTTTTCCACTTCCTGGTCCAGTTTCTATAACCTCTACCGTTTTTTCTCTTGTCTTCATTCATTAGCTCCTCAAAGTAATCCTTCCATCTCCCCGTCACACTCCTCACTTGTTAGAACATTATAAAACTAATTCAGTTGAAAGTCTGAAAAGCTGCACAATGTTTCTCTGGGGAGTGGTGGTGCAGGAGACAGTGGGCCTGTGATCGGAAGATCGCCGGTTCAAACCCCGGTACCGATAACATAAAAAAATGTGGGTGGAAAAAGGTGAAACACCCACACCTGCCTCCACCCTCATTTGTCCCACTCTGGGCCCCTGAGCAAGACCCTTAACCCCCACCACCTGCTCCCTAAACAGGTCTCTCTTGAAAGAGTTCTCGTGGCTCTAATGAGACTAACCTGGGTAAATAAATAAAAAATAAATAAAAAGTTCTATTTTCTTAGAAATTCAAGCTGACAATGCATTTTAAAGATTCAAGCACTAGTTTAAAGGTCCACCGACATGATTTTTTTTACTATTCATAAAATTGCTCAAATATATATATTTTATCATTTAAATATGTTCCTTTATGCAAACAAAATGATAAATCACTTTAATTTTGCTTTAAAAGTGATTTTGAACTTCAAGCCGTGTTTAATCATGGGAAATCTGATTACACCCGAACGCACCATCTGTGATGTCACACCGGGCAGAGCTCTGGGCTTGTCACAGTGCGCAGGTATGAGCAGCTCGACATGAAGGTAAGTCTGATACAGCATCAGACCTAAATTAGATCCTGTTGTTTCTTGTTCCATCACCCAAACTATTTTCTGCTTCCCAAAATGAAGACAAATAGCTCAAATCTTCACATAGATTGATAAATTCGTCGGGTTTTAAATGGTCCGCTATTAAAGAGACCAGAGCCCTCTGCCCAGTGTTACGTCACAGATGGTGCGTTCGTGTGTAATTGGATTTCCCATGATTAAACACGGCATGAAGTTCGAAATCAATTTTAAAGCAAAATTAAAGTGATTTGGCATTTTGTTTGCAAAAATGAACATATTTAAATGATAAAAGATATATATTTTGAGCAATTTTATGAAAATTAAAAAATTATGTCAGTGGGGCTTTAAGGTTAGGGGCTTTCTATGTCAGAATTCGGATTTTGGGAGTCGTTCTAGTTCATTAATCATTCTGACCTTCATGTTTAAAAATAAATAAATAAATAAAAATTACACTTGAAGGCAGGTCAAAGATCAGATTCAAACTCAAACATACAGAACAAAAATACTTACAAAAAAAAAACACTAAGACAAGTTAACTGATTTGAATAACAAAATGTAATTGTAAGTTGATGCTAGATATCAAATAGGACACAAATTAGCTCACATTCTAATGCCAGATTATATATATTTTTTAACCACAAACAAGTTTTCAGTGCAATCTATTTTGTGTTAAACATTGTGAAATAATTTTAATGCTTACCGGTAACTAACTCCAGATTCTTGTTTAAAGAACCAAAGTAGCTGTGAATGATTTGCTCTGTGCTGAAAGATACATTGGGCAGCACGGTTGGCACAACTGGTAGAGCTGCTGCCTCTCAGCGAGAAGGTTGCCGGTTCAAATCCCGGTCCGGGGCCTTTCTGGGTGGAGTTTGCATGTTCTCCCCGTGCATGCGTGGGTTTCCTCCGGGTACTCCGGTTTCCTCCCACAGACCAAAAAACATGCTTGTTAGGCTGATTGGTGACTCTAAATTGACCCTAGGTGTGAGTGTGAGAGTGGATGGTTGTTTGGTGTGAGTGAGACAGGTCCCTCTTGTAAATGAGTCCCCGTGACTCAACGAGGCTAGCCTGTATAAATAAAGGTTGAATGAATGAATGAATGAATTCATCCTGAGTTGTATTGCCTGCTCCCTCTGCAGGTCACAGCCATCAGCTCTTCCACGTGTGCGCCATCTTCAGCACCCTGCTCCAGATGCAGTCCATAGAGCAGGACATGGTGACGAGGCGAGCCTGGCTCTCCGCTAACTCCATTCCCATCACGTTCGGCAGCTCGGTGGGCTCAGGACTGTTTTGTGTGCTCACGAATTTGGCAGCTCGGTGGGCTCAGGACTGTTTTGTGTGCTCACGAATTTGGTTCTCATCCTTTTCTTCAGTTTACCTCTCCTTTCTGCCTCGGGGTGTCGAGAGGAAAAACATGGCAACGAATCAAAGGTCTCAAACAAATCTTGTCACTGTTACTAACTTTCAGTCCACTGTTACGAACTCTCAATCGCACCAGTTACAAAGAGCAATGCAATGTGGGTTAAAAAAAAATGCTGCATTAAACATATCAACACCGCAGGCTGCTGTGAAGGTATTGGTGAGCTGAAATTGAGAGCACAAGTTTCTAGAATGATATGCAACTTAAATTTTATCAGCATTTTTTAACTGTTTATGAGTAAACCTCCTTGCTTAAAGCAACAGATGGAGCACACTTACCACATTAAATGATGGTGTTTTCTATGTGAAGATTTTCTGTTTTCTGATTGCCACAAATGATGGTGTTTTCTATGTGAAGATTTTCTGTTTTCTGATTGCCACAGAAGTGGTGAATGAGGAGAGGCCAGGGGAACAAAAACTTGTGAAGATGTCAAATCACTTTTTAAAACTTGAATTTTTACCTCTGTATCTTAATAATGATTGTACTCAGCTCTTGGTTTGCACTGTATTCTTCTGGCAAGAGATGATGACAAATTGTGTTCGTCACAAGCAAAGTAGCTGCTTCCTAAACTGAGTGTTTGGTTACTGATAGTGTGGAAACTTTTTAATCCGGGCTGTTTTCCATTTGCCTTTGGTCAAATGAGTCGTCTGTCCCATTTATTGTTACATTTGTCCTTTAAAGCTAAATGTTTAAAGAAAAAGTATTAAAGTGCGATGTTTTATTTATTGTAATTTTTTTCAAATAAACTTTAACACATACCTGTGCTTCTTACCGAGTTTTCTTTTGGTTTAGGGGGAGGTAGAATGGTTTTTGACAGTTAAGCGAAGTTGTTCCATTGCACATTTTAAATTTCACAAATCTACAGCTAGTTAAGACCAAAAAATAAAAACGGTGACCCAGACCTTTGTGCAATTATTCTAAACCTCAATCTGATCAGTACAAGCCACAAGGATCACCAAAGATTAAAACAAAAAATATTTTGTTTTTTTTGCCAAAAGTCAAGTGATCGCTTCCTCCTCCGCTGAGTCCATGACTGAAATTATGAGGAAATGAATGAATTTGTCACGAGCGAATTAAACTCGGGTTCAACGTGGCTGCGCGCGGCTCTGCAGATTTCATGGTGTTCTGGTGTGCTGGACCAGCGCTCCATGTTTTTATTTTATTTTTTAGAACGTTTTATTAACATATAAACACAGAAATTCGCAGCGGCTGCGACAGGACATGTAGTGGAGGCGGAGCAAAGGAAGCTGAGCTGAATTTCAGCAAGGGGGAGCAGAGCCATATACAGGTAGTCCCCGACTTACGAACGAGTTCTGTTCCTGCGAGTTGCTCGTAACACGAAAATTCGTAAGTTCGAACACGAAGCAAGTGTTCTCGTAAGTCCGGATTTTCGCTCGTAAGTTGGAACATTTATGCTAGCACTACTACGAACACTCGTTTTTCATCAAAAACTTTCATATTAGTTCATAAACATGGTCGGAAACGTGTTTCCAAACGGTTAGCTAACACACTTTCATCTAAAAACACAAAAAAGTACTGCATTTTTTACAAATTTACTTCTCTTTCGCCAGCTCGTAAGTCCGGGACCTCGTATGTAAGAGCGCTCGTAAGTCGGGGACTACCTGGCTCTGAGGGGGAGGGACCAGAAACGTGTCTCTGTTCAAAATTTTTCTACGTTCCAGCGTGTTCCAGAAATTACATATAGCAGCTTTAAGTAAAGGTTTAATTACAGCAATCTTAAAGCGCTGTGGTACGTAACGGTTTATTAGAGACAAATTAAGCCGACCCAAGTGGTTTATTAAAATAGCCTGGTTGGGATGGGATCTAGCAGACATGTGGCAGCGGGTTGATGAATCTGTTATTTTTGACAATTCAGAGAGCTCAACAGGACAAAAACAGTCCAAACATAAATCAGGTTCTAGTGACGTTTTTAAAATTGTCTCATCTGACACAGAACCAGAGGTGATACTAGCAATGTTGGTTTGAATTTTTTCCCTAATTGAAACAATTTTATTTCTGAAGAATCTCATGAAGTCGTCACTGCTTGTAGTTGTACGGATACATTAATCAACAGAGATGGGATTTTTCATTAGACTAGCTATGGTACTGAAAAGGAACCTGGGGTTATTTTTATTCTCATCAATTAAAGATGAATAATGAATGGGGCGGCCGTGGCACAGTGGTAATGGCAGTCGATCCCCGATCGGAAGGTTGGAGGTTCGAATCCCGCATCCGCCCACCATGTGTCGTTGTGTCCCTGGGCAAGGCACTTAACCCCGAGTTGCTCCCGGTAGGACTGGATGGCGCCTTGCAAGGCAGGCTACCACTACTGGTGTATGAATGTCTGAATGAATGGGTGGATGGCTGGTATTGTAAAGCGCTTTGGGGCTCCTCACAGGGGGCTGGAAAGCGCTATATAAATAAGCTCCATTTACCATTTACCATAATATAAAGTTCTAGCTTTGCAGAGCGCTTTTTTCTACGTTAACAGGCTATCTCTCCAAGATAAGTAAAATTCCTCAATGTTAATTAATGTTTCACAAGCTTTTTGCTAACGAACATACAAGTTCTCACATTCTTTCAGCAATGATCGTGAGCTTGTCTTACTGAAGAGTTGTGTGTAAGAGTGTGTAGGTTTTCTAGATTTTCTCTTTATTATTGTCATGTTCTTCGTGTTGCAGCAGATTTCTGAACATCAGAGGGTGGATCCTTTGGGATCATGGATGGATTTCGTCAAAAGACCCGTTGGAAACTTTCCCGCAAAGTGTCGCAAACGCAAGCGACCCCTGGTAAACCCAGCTGATTGTTCTGTGTGCTGCACATTGTTTTCCAACATGAAATAATTTTCAGATGAAGTTAGAACCATTAGTGTGTTTTGTATGCTCTCTCTTCTTTAGCCTGGTCCACCTGGTCCTCCCGGTCCCCCAGGCCCACAAGGACCTCCCGGTTCTCCAGGAGCTGAAGTGACACAGGAAGTTCTTCTACAGGAGTTCAAAGAAATGATTAAAGGTACAAATGAGCTAGTTTTGCTTCACGATTTATTTGAATTGTTAATTTTGCAGAGGATCCGTTGAGCGCTGAATGACTTTGCTGAACTCAGTATTTTATAGCTAAAAGAAGCACAACACCAGCTAAAAGCTAAAAGGAATACAATACTGGCTAAAAGCTAAAAATCTTAAAATTCTGGCTAAATCTACCAAAAGGCTAGCTAAGTAGCAAAAAACTAACATCTTCTTCTTTCGGCTTTTCCCTCTTCAGGGTCTCCACAGCAAGTCATCCTCCTCCATCTCTGTCCTCTACATCCTCTGTCCTCACTACCTCCATGTCCTCTCTAACTACATCCATATATCTCCTCTTTGTCTTTTTCCTGGCAGCTGCATTTCTCACATCCTTCTACCAATATACCCACTGTCCCTCCTCTGGACATGTCCAAACCATCTCAGTCTGTCCTCTCTAACTTTATCTCCCAGTTGTTCAACATGTGCTGTACCTCTGGTGATCTCATTCCTGATCTAGGGCCTCTGTGCAGTCATCCTCTAATGCAAGAGTTGGGGGCTCGATTCCACCAGCAGTCACATACTGAAGTGTCCCTGGGCGAGACACTGAACCCCTCATTGTCTCTAATGTGTGTCCCATTGGTGTATGAATGTGATAAAGCTCTGATTATTGTCTTTAGAATCATTAGTTCCATTAGAATTGTAGAGATCTAGTAGAGTGCTGTATGAATGGGTAAATGACGGCATAGATTGTGTTGTAAAGAGCTTTGAGTGTCTTGATAAGATAGAAAGGCACTACAGTATATAATAGGGGTGTAACGGTACGCTAAAATCACATTTCGGTTCGGTTCAATTACAAGGAGGGCTCGGTTCGGTTTATTTTCGGTACAAAAAAAAAAGACAAAGTAAAGACTTACAAAATGTTTATTTTGAAAATATGCCAAAAATATGTTTGTATTGTATTGTAGTAATAAATAAAAGTGACCCATTTGGATGATATTTTAAATAAACAGCACTCTACAATAAATAAATTATATTAAAAATAATAAAAATCTTAATGAATACAATAACAGTCAGAACCAGAACAATAAGCAGCAACAGACTGTTTACAATCTTAACTAATAAAGTTTTTGTCCAGTAGCACCAGTGTGGCTGTATTTGTCCTCATTACTCACAACCTCTTCTTGGTGGGACTGGTCCTGGAACAGTTCCAGAGTTCAATTCAGTCATCACACACTTCTTAGCTGCAGCAGGTGATCTCTGGTGGATTTCCCTGAAGTGGAAGGAGAGCAGCTACCTCTGTAACTGGAAATACTGGAAATAAAACACAGAGGTAAAAAAATAAGTTAATAAGATTATAATTTTAAATAATAATAAATTATAAATAATAATTATAATAAAATAACAATACCTCTTGAACGGTTGAATATCTCACTCATCATCAGGGCAGGGTTTAAATCAGCTCCAGGACTTGTTGACCATCAGTTTTAGTTTTTTCATAAAGAGCTGAACTTTTTGACTTAAGTGTTGACGTGATGGATGTCTCATAGCAAGGATCAACTGTGCATTAAAAACTTTCAGACTTAGATTCAGAGCTTTAAAAACTCATACAGTTTGTGTTATTGATCTGGACCCATCTAAATTACCTGATGAAGTTGTTTAAATGCAGCTGTGTTGTTAGCGCACTTTGTAGAAGTTGTTTAAATGCAGCTGTGTGGTTAGCGTACTTTGTAACAGCTCGTTCACGTTCTGATGACGTAGTTTCCAGCGCGTTCACGTTAGACGTGTTGCTGCTGCAGATCCAGTCTTCATGAAAAAACGTCCACACACACAGCTTTGTGCGCTCGTCTTTTAACAAGAAAACCATAACGTTAACAAACAGGAAACCGCAGCGAGAAGCTAACGGCTAATGCTGCGCGTGCTGCGAGATAATAGCTCCGTGCTGAAACGCGCCCAGGAAATTTTGTTCCGCGGCGCACATATTAACATTCAATGAGTGAAAAAATAACCGTTTCGGTACAGCACGTTCGGTTCGGTCCACCTCCGTACCTTTTCGGTTCGGTACACCAACTACAACCGTTACATGCCTAGTATATAAGTACAGTCCATTTAACATTTTACTATTTAATCTTATCCATCCTTGTCACTCCTAAGGAGAACCTCAACATCTTCATTTCTGCCACTTCCAGTTCTGTCTCCTGTCTTTTTGTCCATGTCTCTGTCTCCAGACCATACAATATAGCTGGTCTCACCACTGTCGTGTAAACTTTTCCTTTGACCTTTGCTGACACCTTTTTGTCACAAATCACTCCTGAAACTTTTCTCCATCCACTCCATTAGGAGCCAAGATGGTGTAGTGGCAGGGCTTTTGACTTGGGACCCGAAGGACGCGGGTTCGCGTCCCGGCCACTACACACCTTGGGGTGTCTATGAGTGCACACCTAATTCTCCAGCTCCCCGAGCGCTTTCTGGCTGCTCACTGCACCACCTGGTGGTGGTTGGGTTAAACGCAGAGACGAATTTCGTCTGTGTATGGGATACATACACAGATGACAGACAAACACATTATTATTATTATTATCCTGCCTGGACTCTCTTCTTCACTTCTTTACCACACTCCACATTTTCCTGGACAGTGGACCCCAAGTACTTTGTGACCTCTGCTCCTTGTAGCCTCACTGTTCCATCGGCCTCCCTCTCATTCACACACATGTACTCTGTCTTACTATGACTAACTTTCATCCCTCTTCTGCAAAAGGCTATCTAAAAGCTAAATGTAGTATGGACAACTTATGTGGGACTTTTATTTAAAAACTAAATGTCACAAAATGCTAGCAAAAAGTGTAAATTGTCTTAAAGTAGCAAATGGCTAGCTAAAAGCTCAAGGCAGCATAAGAAGATAAAAACAGAGTAAGTATGCTGAAGCAGATTTCAAAGCGAACAGTGATTTTGAAGCAATTGGAGAGATCTTCATGTATTTAAATGTAAAATACATTTTAAATAAAGTTAAATATTTTGTATTAAAAACCACAAGCCAGCTCCTGAATGTTTTGATTAATGAATAGCTAAAAAAAAATAATAGAGGTGATTAGTGTGCTGCAATAGCTCGGTGGTGCACGCTGCAGTTCAGCAGCATGGACATGGACTCCAACATGCAGAAGTAATTAGATTGCAAACATCTAACAAAGTAAAGTCAGGTCATCTGGACACATTCTTCTTGTTGAGGACCTGACTTAACTATGTTGGATTTTTCTACCTGGATTATTTAGCATGCGTCAGGATATATTGATAACACTGTATAGAAAATTAAAACCAGGAGAACAGCGTGTTCACACAATCATTGACCAGCGTAGTCCAGTTTGAACATTACTGTGAAGTCGTTCAGTGAAGTAACTCTGCTGTGTTGCTGTCAGAGGCCACAGAGAGAAGATCAGCTGAACTCGAGGGTCAGACCAGTCCCAGTCAGACCGGTCCCAGTCAGCTGCCCACAGCTGTCCTCAGTCTGGATGGAAGGACTTCCTGCCGCCGAATAGAAGTAGCTTTCCACTGCAAGCTCAAGGGACCAGTGGCGGTGGACAAGAAGACTCTGGTGGAGCTCCAGAACTTCCAGACCGTAAGTTTGTTTGAAACCATGTAAATGTTTACGAATGGGTCCGGCTTTGCTCCCTGCTTGAAAAAGTAATGTTATGGCTAATTCCCGTGTGCCTGGTTACAAACTTTGTTTCTGTGTCCTTACTGCAAAACAGAGACTGTTTGGTAATGGCTGCTGACTTTGGATGTGGGAGAATTACCAGAGGATCATCCCCTCCCTGCTAACTGGCACTGGCAAAGCAAGCAGCACCACTCTAAGTCTCAGACTGCCTCTTTGGTCAAAAACATCCAGTTAAAAAAATTCTATACATCCCTCTCTGGGCAGCTTACAAAAGGCCCTCTGTCTCTGACTTGGAATAATGTGTGGAGACAGAAATAGAGACCATTAGAGCAAAGCAGCGTGCTGCAGAGGAAGAACTGCTTAGGCTGACACACTGACGTGGAGGAGGGAGGACTGGACTCTACAGAGCCATTTCACTGGTGAAACAATACTGATGAAAATAAGCAGGTCTGAATCTTTAGGTTTTATAGGTTCAGGAGTACAACGTAGCCCAGTGAAAGAGGACACGAGGAGAGGGAAGGTTGAAATGCAGTTTGTTTTTTGCAGCTATGCAAACACACAGTTTGTTCATTTTTCTGGATCAGTCTGATTTGTTACTCTATTCTCTTTATGCTGTAAAATATAGATTTAATGTGTAACAATAAATCCCCACAGGAACAGCAGAATACTACAGATTAATAAATGAGAGCTCCTGTGAGAACACTCATAGCAAGAGGTTTTGAGAATAACACAAATTAATTGTCAGAAAATGTACCTCCGTTTTTATAACATCAGTTTGCCCACACTGCAGTTCACTATGAAGAGAGGTCAGTTGTACCCGTTTGTCATAAAAATGAACTTAATCCCAACAAACATTTCCGCTGCATTTCAGCTCTGCTATAGAAAGACCTGCTAACATCAATTCAGTGATTTTCTAATTACCACAGGTCAGAGTGTTGATGAAGGAAGATGCTGGAGATCATTCTGTCATGAGTTAGACAAGTAAACTGGATGATTTAAAGAGAGAGGGGTGCCTAAAATCATTGTTGTTCATCAGTTACCATTTGTCTGGTCTGGGATCTACCAACAGGTGATGACAGCTGACCTCCACCCTTCACACAAGTGTCCAAAACATACCGCCGTAGACCAGATGACACAAAGTCCATCATCGATCTGCCTGCTGCCATGTGCACTTATAAGTGCACATTTAAGGCAGCTTTTGAACTCAAGTTTTTAAGTTTAACCACCCTATTTATTTTAATTGTGTAGTCATTTCAAGTTTGTTCTACTTGATGTATTTACCGGTAAACATTATCAGCTGCTTCAGATTTTTTGTAAGTTTTGTTTCATGTGCTTTGATTAATACAAAGTCAACAGTTCTGAGTACATGTATTCTGTACTTAGATCAAGGGCAACAAACTAATAAAAATTGATTTTTGTTACCTTTAAAAATGTCTCATCTTGTACTTAAATTTTTGAGTTCTGTTAACTAACTTTCCTGGGTTAAAAAGTGAAAACTTTAAAGTCTTGATAAATGAAAAAAGGGGCTTCGTTTTGTCCTGGTATAGAGTAGGGAGAACAGTACAGCATAGTTTGTGGATAACAGACGAGATGAAGTACCTAGAGAACCCATGCATGTACACAGAGAACATGCAAACACATGCAGAAAGACCCCTGGCTGGGATTTTAACACCTGCAACAGTACTACCAACACAATAACCATTGTGCAGCCTCAAAATTGTAAATTTACTCAGAACCCAATTTTAGGTCTTTTTCAGCTTCACGATAAATTATTTTCATGTGTTCAATGTTAAACTGGTTAGATGTATGGAGTCTTTTTGGAGCTGGTATACAAGTTTTTAGCTACATCTCTCAATTCATGACAAATAAAGGTTCTGGACCAAATTAGTCCACCTCCGATATGAGTAACATAAACGGGTCCAAAACGGATCCGGGCCGGATGTACCCAAAAACCCTCTTTAATGAGTGGATCCGGATAGGGTCCGGGCCATATCCGATCTGGATCTGTGATCCGGATCCCAATCGGATCCGATCCGGTGTGCAAGTGGACTCCGATCCGGATCCGTTTTAAGCATCCGTTTCAGATCCTACGGTAGATCCGGAACGGATCCGGTCCGGAATCCGTTTGCTATCTGGATATTTATGTTCAAACTTGGCTGGTCACAAACTGTGAGCAGTGCACATGTCCAACACCAGAACACACAGATTCAAATTAGAGAGGTCGTTCCACCTAATTATGCCTACCTGGTCTTGGAAACAGCCAAACACAGGAAGTGAAATGATCAGATCAAATGATGCTTAGGGTTCCATCCATCCATCCATCCATCATCCATCCATCCATCCATCCATCCATTTTCTTCCGCTTGTCTGGGGTCGGGTCGTGGGTGTAGCAACTTAAGTAAGGAGGCCCAGACTTCCCTCTCTGCAGCCACTTGGGCCAGCTCCTCTGATGGGATCCTAGAGTGTTCCCAGGCCAGCTGAGAAACATAGTCCCTCCAGCGTGTCCTGAGTCTTCCTTTGGATCTCCTCCCGGTGAGACATGCCCGGAACACCTCACCAGGGAGGCGTCCAGGAGGCATCCTAACCAGATGCCCGAGCCACCTCAACTGGCTCCTCTCGATGTGGAGAAGCAGTGGCTCTACTCCGAGTCCCTCCCGGATGACTGAGCTTCTCACCCTATCTCTAAGGGAGAGTCCAGCCACCCTGCGGAGAAAACTCATTTCAGCCGCTTGTATCCGAGATCTCGTTCTTTCAGTCACAACCCAAAGCTCATGATTATAGATGAGGGTAGGAAAAAATACAGTAAATACAGCACTGTGCAGAAATAACAAGCACCCCTGATTTTTTTAAAATATTTTCCCATATGTGATCAGGTTACTGGAAATCAACCAGAAGCTAAAACCATTACTGATGAATTATCAATTGATTAGTTCTTAAAATTAGAATTTTACTAATGTCTTTGTTTCACATTGCTTTGGTTAAAGTAATGACTTTGCCTTTTGTTCCATTTTCAACAAACACTTGTTAGGTTGTAAAAAGTGTGCAAATACCTGTATTATATTATATCCTGTGCATGTACAGTATCAGCCATATGTGTGAGCTGCTCTGCTTTTCTCTCTCTCTCTCTCTCTCTCTCTCTCTCTCTCTCTCTCTCTCTCTCTCTCTCTCTCTCTCTCTCTCTCTCTCTCTCTCTCTCTCTCTCTCTCTCTCTCTGGCTCTCGCTTCAGGTGGCTGCTTGACTTTCCTCTCCCGTTTTTCCTTTCCCTGCTTCGCTCTCTGTGTGTCTGAAGTGCCTGGTGCACATCTCCCAAACGTAACTTAAGATTATGGATCTGGTATCCTGGACATTCAACGCTATCGACAAGATTTTCTCAACAAAACGACAAGGTCCTGGAGAACCTGCTTGTCCAGCTGAGACACACACTGTGGGTATGTCATGGACCCATGGGGAGTGTGGCAGTTGATGTGTCTCTCAGTCCTGCCTCAGGAGGACGCTGAAGAAGTTTACATATTTGGATTTATGATAGCAGGGACTCTGCTTTTTGGCATCTGCAGGGCTCTGTTTTATCGACTATTGAAGAAGACAATGGCAGCAATTTCGGACATGACAAAGCTTCCGAGTCAGTGTGAAGGTTTGATCCGTGCCGTGACCTTGCAAAATCAGCTGATTTATGAGCTAAACCTTAAGATGGAAGCAAATCATGAGAATCACAGGCCACCTGCAGCTTCTGGGACTCATCAGCGTTGTGGGTTCGACCTTGAAGGAGGCGTATGACATGGATCAGTGGAATGGATTCCCACAATTAGGCCTTTTTGGAACCAGAACATCCAGATGGACTCAAGGCTGAAGAAAAAAAAGAAAACTGTCTGCCTGAAGAAAATCAACAATCAAGCTTATCTGAATCTGACTCCCCGTTGGTCTTGGAGACGGGCCGACTATCACATTTCTCCTGGGTCATGGGTAACCAGGGATAAAAGCTTCATTTATCGCAACCGCCAAACCCTGATTGACAAGATGTGAAATATCTTTTTTTGAAATACCACTATCTACCCTCATGGTTCTCCCCCTTTTACCTATCTAAGATTATTATTCTGAAAAAGGATAAGAAAGGGCGCGCTTAGTGTAGCTGCAGCTTTGTGCACAACGTCCATCTTCTGGACAACTGTACGTACATGTTCTCGTTGTATCGCGGTGCAATGATAATAAAGCTTATTCTGATTATGAAACATCTACAAGTTAAAAGGAAACAGAAAGCTTCTTGTTTCATTGGACTCTATTAGGTCTATTTGTTGCTGTGCTGAAGTCCATCCTGTTTGATTTCTGTCTGCACAGCTGCTGTGTGTTGTTTTGTTCTGTGGTAGCTTTATTGTGTCCGTAAGCTTACAATAAAATGACAAGTTTCTCTGTGTTTACAGCCACCTGCTAAAGGAGCGTTCCTCAGAGGGACAGGAATGGACCAGACCACTGGCAGGTTCACCGCCCACATCACAGGGATCTACCAGTTCTCTGCTAACGTCCACATTGGTAACTCACAGTAACTTTCCTTTATTTCACACAGATAAGCCTTAAAAAGCTTTTAGTAAAAGTCCTCCCACGCAGGTGTTTATATTCCTGCTGACTAATTTTCAGCAGACTCCCAAGTGTTTGGATAGACCTTACCCTCATTACTTATGTGGGCTTTGTTAAAATTGTATTTATTCTTATTATCCTTATTTACACATCAGGTTTAGGAACAAGCATTAATGGAAAACAGCCCTGATTTGGCTTAATTTTCTTAAATGACTAATGATACAGTCCTCTTGAGTTCTGGTCGAAGTGGCATCATGACTGTGGTTACTGATGGAAACAGTAAATGTGTCATTTATTGGATCACAGAAATCTGGTTGTGATGAGTGACTGCAAATACACAAACACAACATCTGTGCTGCCAAACCAACAGTGGTTTAATAAAGACATTAGTTTAAATATGAGCAGCTGTGATTTGATTTTACAGCACAATAAATGGTGTGTTGGTTATCTGGTCCTGCAGTTGTTCATCTGTTGGATGACTGTGACTTTTTTCCCCAATGAGTCCTTCAAAATTTAAACTTTGGTGACCTTGAAAAGGGCAAAATACAACAATGGACAAAACATTGGCCCTCATGCACGAAAATGTTCGTATTTTTATCCTAAATTTCTCCTACTTTTGTTCGTACGAAGCGTTCGTACGAACATGCCACGTCAGATCCAACAAAGTCTTCTATCCACAGGAAAAGCGTGTAAACGGGCTGCTTAAAGTTGATGGATCCCACCTGTTCTACACACCTGCGCGTGCTCGCGGGAAGGTAATTTACATAATGTCCACCCCTCAAAACACCATATAAGGCCACGCTTCCTGCCTCAGACAGCAGGAAGTGTCCATTCATTCAAACTCAAGAAGTAAAAAGAACTTTACGCGTTCGGAGATCTGCTCTCAGTCGCGCACTGCTACCCCCCCCGCAAGTGTCGGATGTGTTTTTGAACAGAAGCATTTAAAAGTGTCTCGAAACTACAGTTAACTTCATATTAATATAGTGCATGTTCTCCCGTGGGTCGTACAGTATCAGAAATCAAGAATAAATGGTTTGATCTGAAAATGGCTTCAAAATAACATCTCGCCGCAGCACGGACAGGAGGTGGTGACAGGAGGTGGTCAATCCTTGACCACCTCCTGTCATGTTGGCAGACATGACAGGAGGTGGTGGCAAGAGGTGCGCAGCATGCCAACATGACAGGAGGTGGTGGCAAGAGGTGCGCAGCATGCCAACATGACAGGAGGTGGTGGCAAGAGGTGCGCAGCATGCCAACATGACAGGAGGTGGTGGCAAGAGGTGCGCAGCATGCCAACATGACAGGAGGTGGTGGCAAGAGGTGCGCAACGTGCCAACATGACAGGAGGTGGTGGCAAGAGGTGCGCAGCGTGCCAACATGACAGGAGGTGGTCGACATGAGTGGCGCGGCCGCGCGCGGGGGTGGGGGGCGTGGCGTGGCGCACGGTGGTCGACATGAGTGGCGCGGGGGGGTTTGGAGCCGCTTCATTTAATTTAACAAATTTGTGTCGTTGCATTTAATTCTTCTTAAACTCAGAATATTTTCTGAGTAACAAAATATGAAGTTATTAGTGAAGGAAGTCCGTCTGGATAACAGCGGACCGACTCCTCGTAAATTTACGACAGGTCCGGACCACTCGTAAATTTTGTTCGTATCTGAAAAAAATCCTAGGATACGAAAACATTGTTGAATGCCACAAATGATCCTAAATCACTCGTACGCACAGTTTAAGAACAAATCTGTGCGTACAAACGGTTCGTGAATGAGGGCCATTGTCCTGAAACTTACTCTACTTCAGCGGCCAAATTCAGTGGAGGAGCTAAAAGAAATAATGCAAGAGAGGTTCAAGCTGAGACTGGATGGGGACTTTAGCCTGCACTATGAGGATCCGGACTTTGATGGTGATCTTACTCTTCTTGTAGACATCCAGGAGTTACCAGAGAAGGGCACATTGAGAGTCGTCAGACCTGAAGGTGACTCCTCATCTATTGCATCTTTGGACACAGACATACTCCCTCATGTACCGGTGGTGCAGCGCCAAAAGAGTTGGCCTGATCAATTTGTTGTTCCTGGGTTTGGTTATGAAATGGAACATAGAAGAAGGAAATCGAGTCTATGAAGAATCAGGAAAATTGCTGAAGTTGAATAGGTCACATAAAAGTGAAATCCTTAAAAAAATGGCTGAAACAATATACAGATTTAAGCCATACCCAAATGTAAATGAATTGGGGATGGCTGCTCAAGCTTTGATTACAGCTTATCCATGTCTCAGAATGACAGCTGGTGGAGATGGCGGGGAGTTGGGATGGAAACGTCACTTAGGGTACAAGCTCGTGTCTTACCGTAACAGTTTGGCCAAAGCTGGGGTTGTAGAAGTAGCCATCAATACAGGGAGGCGGAGCCGAAACAACCCCCAAAATGAACATCCTCATCAAAACATAAAGAAAGCTCGAAAAGCAGAGGTTAACTACATCATCAACCTACCGAAGGATCAAACCCCAGCCACTCTGGAAAAAATGAGAGAAGAAATCATGCACGAAGTCGCAAAGGCTGAGAAAAACCACTTAGTCATAGGCAAGCTCATGAATACAACCTACGCCATTCGTCAACAAGAAATTGTTGGAGCTATTGTAGCTCCACGGGTGAGAAACGTCTTGGACAGATGGCCAACCCTACTTATGGATTCACAAGTAAGAAAATAAAATGTTGTACAGTCTGTTTTAAAGAATGACATTTAACTTTCCATTTCTACCTTGGTTCTGACTCATCCCTAATACAAATGCACTTGGTTTTACTATCTGCCAACAGAAAACTTCTTCAAATATCTTCACATTTTGTTCACAATTCCTCTTTGTACATTTCTGTGTAATTGTGTCCATGTACAGGTGTTTGCAGAGTTCCACCGAATCAACTATGTTAACCTGCGCAATCAATTCTACAAGGAGCTGGACAGATAAACGCCAAAACTCATTACCTTATTCAGAGACAAGGCCACCAAGACTGGCCAGATAGTGGAGGAGCTAACCAAGCTCATGAGGATGTATGACCTTCAAGTGAATATTGAGCTTTGCGTGATTCAGAAACAATTGTAAAACAGCAGCCATACGTTAAAGTGCCTGAACTGTGCCCAGAGGTTAGGGGATTATGCCATGAACACGTATTCATCTCACCAGAAATAGAGGTTTTGACTAGATGTTTTCTATCAGAAAGAGGTACCTTTGAAAAGATACTTTATCAGCTTCAATTTTAGGAAGTCCTAAAAACTGTTTTCTCACACAAACAGAGTGGTGTGGTATACGCAGTCCAGTGCAGCGAGGACTGCCCAGACCGCTACATTGGAGAAACTAAGCAACCCATCCACAAAAGAATGTCCCAACACAGGAGAGCAACCTCCTCTGGACAAAACTCAGCTGTTCCCCTCCACCTCACGGACAAGGGTCACTCTTTTGATAACCAAAATGTGCAAATTTTGGACAGAGAGCACAGATGGTTTGAGAGGGGTGTGAAGGAATCTGTTTATGTTAAGAGAGAATGTTAAGAGAGTCTTAATATTGAGTTGAGAGAAAAACCTTCTCTTAACAGAGGAGGAGGTCTGAGATTTCAACTTTCCAAGACTTATAACTCAGTTTTGGGGCTGATTCCCAAACGTTTTACACCGGATGGGAGCAGAGGTGTCTTGTCTGTGAATTAGACTAACAAAGTTGTTTGAGAAACCTCTGTTGTTGGTTTGTGAGGTGTTTTTTGTCAATCTACATACAGTTGTGTGTTTTCTGCCAGAGACTTCAAGGGAACCCCCTACTGTTAAGGTGTGATCTGTCAATTTACATGTATGTGTTACCTCAGCTTGCAATTTACATATGATGGTGCGTGATTTCTTTAGAATGTTATAACTCCACACGCTCACTTTTTGGTTTCAGTGAATTGAAAAAGCCTCCTGGATAGGGGTCGAAACATCTTGTTCAACAAATAAAGTCTAGTTGATCTTGTATTGAACGCCTTTTTGATGTTTTCATAAAATTTGATTTACACTTTTAAGTTTTTTCCTTTGGGAGTTATTAAAGTATTTGCAATAGAAAGTTTTTAATTTGGATGAAAAAGGTTTGTATTTGTGTATACAATACTATTGTCATGGATATTTTTGGTCCATAGGAACAACATGATGTAAATATGAGACGGGCTCTCATCCTTCATGCACTTCCTGTATACCTGCTTGAAGATGCCTCCAAGTTCTTCATGTAAGTAATACTATGCTGTCCATTCCAGAGGACTATTCCAGAAAGGAGGTTCAACAAACCTTGACTTTTTTTCAATTACTTCCTGCAATCTTCATCAGAAGTCACGTGGTGTAACTGTGGAGTGTCTGCCAGCTGATTTTAACCAAGCAAAAATCAGCTGGCAGACTTCCTGCCGATTGTTGGAAGTAATCCAGATGTGAAGGTACTAACAAACAGCACTGGTCTGATGAAAAAAAAAAAACTTTAACTACACTCTGAACTCTGAGTTGATGTGTTATCCCTCCAGAAAATGTTTGCTTCCTGTTTTTCCCCTGTTGCCATGGTGAATCACAGTATCAGAGCTACGTTGATGGTGGCTTTTTACTAGTCGTCAGGCACGAGCTCAACTCAAAGTCAATTTAACAAACTCCAGGGTTCCCATGGGTCCTTAAAAAGTCTGATTTTATTTGAAAATTTTAATTTCTTAAAAAGCCTTAAATTCACTGAAAATGTAGCTTTAGGCCTTAAAGTAGATTAGGGTATTTTTAAGTACTGATAGATAAAAGGAGATCAATGAAATAATGTGTGACTCTGTTTACAGCGGATATGTAGCTTAGTTTTTAGTTTTTAAACGTTTATTCATTTCATTTCAATTAAAAAACACAAATACAATTACAGATACAAATAAATAAAATACATATAAAATGAAAGGAGGCAGAAGAACAATAATATCTTATCATATCTGCCCCTTCTTAACAAATCAATTTAAACAATCAAATTCAAGCAATAATCATAAATAATACAACAAAAACATTAAATTGTCACAATTATTCAAGCCAGCCACTAGGGAGCACAAGCCAGTGTATCTCTTGTGCCGGTCCCAAGCCTGGGTAAATGGTGAGGGTTGTGTCAGGAATGGCATCCGATGTAAAACACTTGCCAAAACCATAATGCGAGTTCATCAAAGTGAAACCATACCGGATCGGTCGAGGCCCGGGTTAACAACGTCCGCCACCGGTGCTGTTGACAAACAGGGTGCCGGCGGAAATTGTACTACTGTTAGTCGAAGACGCCGAGGAGGAAAACGTGTCAGGAGACAGAGGGAGAGGAGGAAAGTGAAGAATGTAGGACTGAGGGTTGCAACTCTAAATGTGGGGACAATGACAGGCAAAGGTAGAGAGCTGGCTGACATGATGCAGAGAAGAAAGGTAGATGTTTTATGTGTCCAAGAGACCAAGTGGAAGGGCAGCAAGGCTCGCAGTATTGGAGCAGGGTTCAAACTGTTTTACCATGGTGTGGATAGAAAGAGAAATGGAGTAGGGGTGGTCCTGAAGGAGGAGTTGGCAAAGAATGTAGTAGAGGTGAAGAGAGTGTCAGATAGGGTGATGTGTCTAAAGGTAGAAGTAGAAGGTCTGATGCTAAACATAGTAAGTGGTTATGCTCCACAGGTTGGATGTGATGGGGAGGAGAAAGATAAATTTTGGAAAGATTTGGATGAAGTGATAGAGAGTATTCCCAGGGAGGAAAGAGTGGTGATTGGAGCAGACCTGAATGGACATGTTGGTGAAGGAAACAGAGGGGATGAGGAAGTGATGGGTAGGTTTGGTGTCAAGGAAAGAAACCAGGAAGGACAGATGGTGGTGGATTTTGCCAAGAGAATGGAAATGGCTATAGTCAATACCTATTTCCAAAAGAGGGAGGAACATAGAGTGACCTATAAGAGTGGAGGAAGGAGTACACAGGTCGATTACATTCTGTGTAGAAGAGGAAACCTGAGAGAGATTGGAGACTGTAAGGTTGTAGCAGGGGAGAGCGTGGCCAGACAGCATCGGATGGTTGTGTGTAGAATGACTGTTGTTGCGAAGAAGAGAAAAAGAGTAAAACCAGAGAAGAAGACCAAATGGTGGAAGCTAAAGAAAGAAGAATGTTGTGAGAAATTCAGAGACGAGCTGTTAAAGGCTCTGGGTGGTAAGAAAGAGCTTCCAAGTGACTGGGCTACTACAGCAACAGTAATTAGAGAGACAGGTAGGAAGGTACTTGGTGTGTCATCTGGACAGAGAATGGATGATAAGGAAACCTGGTGGTGGAATAGTGAAGTGCAGGACGCCATTCAAAGAAAGAGATTAGCCAAGAAGAAATATGACTGTGAGAGGACTGAAGAGCGGAGACAGGAATATAAGGAGATGGGACATAGAGCAAAGAGGGAAGTAGCTAAGGCAAAGCAGAGGGCGTACAATGAGTTATATGGGAGACTGGACACTAAAGAGGGCGAGAAGGACTTGTACCGATTGGCAAGACAGAGGGATCAGGCTGGAAAGGATGTGCAGCAGGTTAGGCTTATTAAAGATGGGAATGGGAATGTTCTAACAAGTGAGGAGAGTGTGATGGGAAGATGGAAGGATTACTTTGAGGAGCTAATGAATGAAGAGAATGAAAGAGAAAGAAGAGTGGAGGTAATAGAAACTGTGGACCAGGAAGTGGGAAAGATTAGTGAGGGTGAAGTCCGGAAAGCTCTGAAAAGAATGAAGAAGGGGAAGGCAGTAGGACCTGATGACATACCAGTGGAGGTTTGGAAATGTCTTGGAGAGATGGCAGTGAGGTTTTTGACTCAAATATTTAATGGAATATTTGAGGGTGAGAAAATGCCTGAAGAATGGAGAAGAAGTGTGCTGGTTCCCATTTTTAAGAACAAGGGTGATGTACAGAGTTGTAGCAACTACAGGGGAATTAAGTTGATGAGCCACACAATGAAGATCTGGGAGAGAGTTGTGGAAGGAAGGCTTAGACAAGAGGTGACTATCTGTGAGCAGCAGTATGGTTTCATGCCAAGAAAGAGCACCACAGATGCCATCTTTGCTTTGAGGATGTTGATAGAGAAGTACAGAGAGGGTCAGAAAGAACTCCATTGTGTGTTTGTGGATTTAGAAAAAGCATATGACAGGGTGCCAAGAGAAGAGGTGTGGTATTGCATGAGGAAATCTGGAGTGGCAGATAAGTATGTTAGACTGGTACAGGACATGTATGAGGACAGCAGGACAGTGGTGAGATGTGCTGTGGGAGTGACAGATAGCTTCAAGGTGGCGGTGGGATTGCATCAAGGATCGGCTCTGAGCCCCTTCTTGTTTGCTCTGGTGATGGACCGACTAACAGATGAGGTCAGGCAGGAATCCCCATGGACTATGATGTTTGCAGATGACATTGTGATCTGTGGTGAGAATAGGGAACAGGTGGAAGAGAACTTGGAGAGGTGGAGGTATGCACTTGAAAGAAGAGGAATGAAAGTCAGCCGTAGTAAGACAGAGTACATGTGTGTGAATGAGAGGGAGGCCAGTGGAACAGTGAGGCTACAAGGAGCAGAGGTCACAAAGGTGCAGGACTTCAAGTACTTGGGGTCCACTGTCCAGGAAAATGGGGAATGTGGT
The DNA here is from genome assembly GCA_038048925.1 of Garcialebias charrua. Classification (NCBI taxonomy): domain Eukaryota; kingdom Metazoa; phylum Chordata; class Actinopteri; order Cyprinodontiformes; family Rivulidae; genus Garcialebias; species Garcialebias charrua. The sequence continues at coordinate 17,807 of JBBPBX010023680.1, read as the reverse complement.
AAAGAGGTGAAAAGAGAGTCCAGGCAGGATGGAGTGGATGGAGAAAAGTTTCAGGAGTGATTTGTGACAAAAAGGTGTCAGCAAAGGTCAAAGGAAAAGTTTACAAGACAGTGGTGAGACCAGCTATGTTGTATGGTCTGGAGACAGTGGCATTGACAAAAAGACAGGAGAAAGAACTGGAAGTGGCAGAAATGAAGATGCTGAGGTTCTCCTTAGGAGTGACAAGGATGGATAAGATCAGGAATGAGATCATCAGAGGTACAGCACATGTTGAACAACTGGGAGATAAAGTTAGGGAGGCCAGACTGAGATGGTTTGGACATGTCCAGAGGAGGGACAGTGGGTATATTGGTAGAAGGATGTTAGAAATGCAGCTGCCAGGAAAAAGACAAAGAGGGAGACCAAAGAGGAGATATATGGATGCAGTTAGAGAGGACATGGAGGTAGTTGGAGTGAGGACAGAGGATGCAGAGGACAGAGTGAGGTGGAGGAGGATGACTCGCTGTGGCGACCCCTGAAAAGGGAAAAGCCAAAAGAAGAAGAAGATTCATTATAGCTAATAGATATTAACTAACTTATATATATCTTGTCAACAAAATATTCTTGATCTTTTTCTTAAATAAAAATAATGATTTATCATTTTTAATATCACAGTCCAAACAATTCCATTAACTTATTCCCTGTATTGAAGTAGACCTACCCCTCAAACTGGTTCAAAACTTCGGTTTTACAAAAATATCCATTCCCTTCAAATTATAACAACTGTTCCTTTTTACAAAATATGCTTGAATATGTAGTGGTAGTATGTTATTCTGAGCCTTGTACATAATTAATTGAATATTGTAATCCACCAAATCATAAAACTGAAGTAATTTCATTTGATAAAACAAAATACTTGAAGGATGATAATAATGTTTTCTTGAGACAAGTCTTACAGCTCTTTTTTGTAAAATGAAAATAGACCTGGTTACAGTTTTACAAGCAGTGCCCCAAACACCAACACAGTAAGTTAAATGTGACACAATAATTGTATTGTACAGCAAACATAAAGCTTTGACATTCAGCAAGTCCCTTACTTTATACAGTACTGCCATGGACTTAAGATAATTTAGTTCTTACAAAGTTAACATGTTGCTTCCATGACAGTTTATCATCAATAACCACTCCTAGGAACCTTACTTCATTCACTCTGCTTATTTCAACACCATCAATTGAGAAGGGAAAATTCACAGTGACTTTTTTTTTACTAAATATCATATAATTAGTTTTTTCAACATTCAAAGATAACTTGTTTAATTTAAACCAAGTTTGTATTTTAGCAAACTCACTCTTCATTAGTTCAAACATCTGATTTAAGTCTTCACCCGAACAAAAGAAGGTAGTGTCATCAGCAAACAAAACACAATTTAGGAAATCAGACACCTTGATTAAATAATTTACATATAAAATAAACAACTTAGGTCCTAGTACTGATCCTTGAGGAACACCATATGAAATATTATACAGATGAGATCTAACATCATCAATCTGTACAAACTGTTTTCTTCCTGTCAAATAACTTGATATCCATTGTAGAGCTGGACCTCTGATAACGTATTTTTCCAATTTTTCTAGTAAAATAGTGTGGTCAATGGTGTCAAAAGCCTTTTTTAAATCCACAAATAAACTTATACAATATTGTTTATTATCTACCGCAGTAGTAACATGTTCCATCAACTCCATAAGTGCTAATGATGTTGAATTATTAGATCTAAAACCATACTGACTATTACTTAAGATATCATTTTTATCAAGAAATTTGTCCAGTCTGGACACAAACAATTTTTCAAGTATTTTAGAAAACTGAGGCAACAAAGATATTGGTCTATAATTATTAAATAAACATTTAACACCATTTTTGAAAAGTGGAACCACCATTGCTATCTTCATTCTATCAGGAAATATACCTTTTGAAAATGATAAATTACAGATATATGCAAATGGATCAATAACATGACTCATTATCTCCTTCACAACCATGATGTTCATATCTTCACAATCTTTAGATTAGTGATGTTCCGATCGATCGGCCATCGATCATTATCGGCCGATTTTCGTGAAAAAGTATGTGATCGGCGTTTCCGATAAATGCCTTCCATTGCCGATCACAAAAACTGCAGCATTCAGTGTAGTGTCCCCCTCCCCCTTTCACCCCGCTCCTGGCCTCCTGTGCAGTGGGCATAAATTGTGCATGCGCGTAGAGGGAGCTGATCAGAAACAAACATGTCTGCCGTCTGGAAGTTTTTCACCATCTGTGAAAGTGATGCCAAGTTTGCAAACTGCAAGACGTGCAACGAAAAAGTATCTCGTGGATGAAGTACGGCCAAGTCCTTCAACACATCAAACCTAATACGGCATTTAAAGAACAAGCACTTGGCAGAGTATGGTGAGTATTCAAGACTCGCAGCAGAGAATGAAAAGACACGTGGAGCAGCAACAGTCAGACGACAGTTAACGCAGCCCACACTTGCCAACACTCGCCCGTACGAGCGTGACAGTGAGAAAGCTAAACAAATAACCCGAAAAATTATAGAATTCATCGGGCTAGATGACCAGCCGTTCTCAGTGGTGGAAGACACCGGGTTCCGCCGACTGCTCTCTCACTTGGAGCCCCGCTATGTGCTACCGGGACGTAAATATTTCACAGACGTAGCCCTGCCAGAGCTCCACCAAACTGTTTACTCTCACGTCGAAAGTCTCCTTAAAGTAGGTGTCTCGTCCTCTGTGAGTTTCACAAGTGATATATGGAGCTCGGATGTCAGTCCTGTGTCGATGCTAAGTTTAACTGCTCACTGGATTGATCCAGATTTTCAACTTCAGAAAGCTGTTCTTCATGCCCAGGAGTTTTCTGGCTCCCGTACTGCCGTAGCTTTAGTAGCCACATTTGAGAAAATGTTTCTAACATGGAATATTCCAAAAGAGAAGATACACGTGATCCTAGGAGATAATGCCAGAAACATGGTGAAAGCTATGACAGACGCTGGATTACCAAGTTTGGGGTGTATGGCACACACCCTGCAGCTGGCCATTCATGATGTAGTGCTGTCACAGCGCAGTATAAGTGACATTATTGCTAAAGGGAGACGCATTGTGGGGCACTTCAGACACTCTCCATTAGCATATGCAAGACTTCAGAGTGTACAGAAACAACTTGGCCAGCCCACCAAAAGACTGCAACAAGATGTCAGCACTAGGTGGAATAGCACCTATTATATGCTCCACAGTCTCCTTGAGCAAAAACGAGCATTACGTGTTTATGAGGCTGACTTTGAGCTACCTGCTACTTTTACATCTTCGCAGTGGGAATTGATTGAAAACATAACAACACTCCTGGAACCTTTTGAAGAGCTGACAAAAGAAATATGCTCATCCAAAGCCTCTGCTTCTGATGTCATACCCTCTGTGATGGTTTTAAAGCGTTTCCTCACCAAAGATGCTGCTACAGATCAAGGTGTGAAGACAACTAAGGCCACACTGCTGGAATCTGTCACCAAAAGATTTGCTGACATTGAAGATGAGCCCCTCTACAGTTTGGCAACAGTCATAGACCCAAGGTGAGAACATAAATTCCCAAATAATGTTTAAAAAAAATGCATATACATTTTTAATGTTTTTAATTCTCAAGTGGCCAGAAACAAGGAGTTTTGTTTTAAGTTATTATTCTCTTCTTCCCCATTCAAGGTACAAAGACAGATTTTTTTCTGAAGGACTCAAGACCGAAACACAAAGACTGCTTCTTGGTCTGTTGACAGAAGCTGCTCAAAGGAACCCAAACACCTGAAGCTACCAACACAGGGGAGCCAGCAGGGAAATTTCCACGAGCAGGATCCTTGTCTTCAATGTTTGGTGAAATCCTGGCAGAAGAAACCATGCAGCAGGCTCACGCAGACGGTGCATCACCATCAGAGATGATTATCTACCTCTCAGAGCCACCCATCTCTAGACGTGCATCACCATTGGAATACTGGAAGACTAATAAGGAATGGTTTCCGGACCTTGCTAGAGTAGCAAGAGCTTACCTGTCTGCACCCTGCACAAGTGTGGAGAGTGAGCGCTTATTCAGTGCTGCATCCAACATTGTGGATGAACACAGGAATAGACTCCTGACTGAAAAAGCTGAGATGCTCCTGTTTATTAAGAATAATCTTCCCACAATGCTTATCAGCAAGTCATAAGGACTTGGCATTCTTAATGCTGTGTTCAACATTGTTCCCTGTTCAAAGCAAATGCACTTCAATTTTGCTGCTGTTTCTCTGTTTTAAGGTCTTTAAGACCATATGTTATTTAAGTAGCAAATGGGGTATTTTATTTTATATAAGAAGTAACAGATTTTTTTTTATTTATTGAAAGTAAGGTAAACATTTAGTTTTTTTCTTTGATAATGCACAATGTTTGCTGATGCACAAAACAGCAATTCTTGCTCTCAGGTATTTTTGATTTTGTAATGTATGGTTATTTATTTGAATGCACTCACTTTCACTTTATTTTTTTTACTTTATTTAGGCAATGTTGTGACATTTATTTGACTTTGCACTATTTAGCCTGTTGAGAGCTACACTGTTTTCAGTCTTTTAAAGATTGTGTTACTGAGTTAAATTTAATTTTTTTTTTTTTTTTACTTTTAACTGAATAGTTGTTGCATTGTGCCTGCAAGTTTGTCTGTATTTGTTCTCTGAAATAAATGAGTAAAAATATGTTTTTGTCTAAATTATGGTGATTTTATGGTTCTTTTCAGATCTTGTAGCCAGAAGCAGCACTCAAAGTCAAAAAGTCAAAGTCAAAGTCAACTTTATTGTCAGATCTGCAATATGTACTGTACAGGACATACACAGGACCGAAATTGCGTTTCTCTCAGTCCCTCGGTGCAACAGTAAACATCTAAACATTGAAACACTGAAACATATAATAATAGACATAAGCATAAAATAGTAAAACTAACACTGTCCTGAGTTTTTGCATAGTGGTATAAGAGTATGAAAATTTACACCGACTCTAAAACTAAAACTAAAACATTAAACATTTAATGAACATAATATTGTCCTGAGTTTTTGCATACTAGTATAAAAAAAGAGTATAAAAAGTATAACTAAAATAAACTAAAGGTTTCTAGCATTGACATTTGCAAAGTGGCAAAGCAGCGTATGAGTTAATGTACACAGTACATGCACGAGGTAGTAGTTGATGTTGTTATAGAGGCAAAAAGTGGCATATGCAGTAAGGCACATTGGGCATCCTAAACAAGACCGGTCAGAGCACACTGTATATGTATCAGCAGCGGTGCAGATATTAGAGTAGTGTAAATGTAAACAGTAGCAATTAAATATAAGCAGTAGTAATAAAAGTAAACAGTATTAATAAATGTAAACAGAGAATGTAAACAGTACCATGACTATAGGCAGCGATGCAATACAAACATCAGTGCAAGTATGAGAAGTAGTGCAAACTGTATGAGCACATGACCGAGAGTTTAGTGAATAACCCGTCTGATGACACAGAGTCCAGTGCCAAAATCTTTGTGTTGTGTGGTAATGTGTGAGAAAGTTTTAGTGTTAAGGCAGTTCAAATGGGAGAGGGGGCAGAGCAGGCAGAGTGTTTAGCATCCTGACTGCCTGATGAACAGAGCTGTCTCTCAGTCTGCTGGTTCGAGCCTGGAGACTCCTCAGTCTCCTCCCTGATGGCAGCAGTCTGAAGCAGCTGTGTAGTGGGTGTGTGGGATCACCTGCCATGCAGAGGGCTTTCCGAGTGAGGCGTTTGCTGTGTAAGTCCTGCAGTGAGGGAAAGGAGGTGCCCACGATCTTCTCAGCTGCTCTCACAATGCGCTGGAGGCTCTTGCGGCTGGATGCAGTACATGCACCAAACCACACAGTGATGCAGCTGGTCAGGACACTTTCTATGGCACCTCTGTAGAAGGTGCTCATGATGGGGGTTGAAGCTCCAGCCCTTTTCAGCTTGCGGAGAAAGTAGAGACGCTGGTGAGCCTTCTTTGCCAGTGATGCAGTGTTCCTGCTCCAGGACAGGTCCTCTGAGACATGCACTCCCAGGAACTTGGTGCTGTCTACTCTCTCCACTGCGGTGCTGTTGATGGTCAGAGGGGCATGTTGGGCATCCCTCTTCCTGAAGTCCACAACAATCTCCTTTGTCTTCTCCACGTTGAGTGAGAGTGACTTAACTTCTTAACTAAACCAATTAAGTTACAGTCAATCCATCTGATCGGTATCGGTGATCGGCAGTGATTGGCACTCATAGGTGATCGGTATCAGAATCGGCAGCATAAAATCTGATTGGAGCACCCCTACCTTAGATATTTTATCAGCAGATTTTTCAACTACCTTCATTATTTATTCTTTTGTAGTTCCAGTTAGAAACATACTATTAACACAACCACTGATTAAATAACTCACATTTTTGTCCACTTTAGGAATTGAAGTAGCAAGATTAGATCCAACATTCACAAAATAATTATTAAATCCATTAGCAATTTCCTTATCATAAATTTCCATATCATTTTCCACAGAATGTTGTGACAATCCCGTATTACTCTTATGTTTATTTAGAACATTGTTAATTACTCGCCATGTCATCCTCATATCACCACTACTTTTATGTAATAATTGACTATAGTATTCCCTCTTATGTTTTCTTATAATACCTACTAATTTATTTTTGTACCTTTTGTATTTCTCTTGTTCTCTTGTTCACGAATGAGGGAAAACTGGAGCGTGAGATCGATAGGCGGATAGGTGCAGCGTCCGCAGTGAAGCGGGCGCTGTACCGGTCTGTCGTGGTGAAGAGAGAGCTGAGTCAAAAGGCAAAGCTCTCAATTTACCGATCGATCTACGTTCCCACCCTCATCTATGGTCATGAGCTTTGGGTTATGACCGAAAGAACAAGATCTCGGATACAAGCGGCTGAAATGAGTTTTCTCCGCAGGGTGGCTGGACTCTCCCTTAGAGATAGGGTGAGAAGCTCAGTCATCCGGGAGGGACTCGGAGTAGAGCCGCTGCTTCTCCACATCGAGAGGAGCCAGTTGAGGTGGCTCGGGCATCTGGTTAGGATGCCTCCTGGACGCCTCCCTGGTGAGGTGTTCCGGGCATGTCCCACCGGGAGGAGACCCAGAGGAAGACCCAGGATACGCTGGAGGGACTATGTTTCTCGGCTGGCCTGGGAACGCCTTGGGATTCCCCCAGAGGAGCTGCTCCAAGTGGCTGGGGAGAGGGAAGTCTGGGCCTCCCTACTTAGGCTGCTACCCCCGCGACCCGACCCCGGATAAGCGGAAGAAAATGGATGGATGGATGGATGGATGGATGTATTTCTCTTCAGCTTCAGGGGTTCTTGATTTAAAAAAAAAACATGAATAAAGAAGATTCTTCTTTTTACATGCATTCCTTAAACCATTGGTCATCCAAGGATGGTCAACTGTTTTTTTTAAATGAAATTTTGTTGCACACAATTTTTTTCAAACAAAACTCCCAGAATACTCATAAATTTATCATAAGATTTGTTCACATCATCAATGTATACTTCTTCCCAATTTTGTTTGTCCAAGTCATCTTTAATCAATCAATCAGTCAATCAGCTTTATTTATATAGCACATTTTAAAAACCGCAGGGTTAGCCAAAGTGCTGTACAGTAAAACAAAAGATAGCTAACTAAAACGATTAAAAAAACAAAACAAAAGCAGCATACAAAAATAAAAATACATATACCAGTCTCACTGCAGGTGGGTTAAAATGCCATAAAAGAACAAGATCACGTGTTAAAAGCCAAGGTATAAAAGTGTGTTTTTAAAAGGGATTTAAAAACAGGAAGAGAGGAGGCCTGTCTGACACTCAGTGGCAAATTGTTCCACAACCTGGGAGCAGCGACAGAAAACGCTCTGTCACCTCTGAACTTCAGCCTAGTTTTGGGCACTGTCAGCAGCAACTGATCAGCTGATCTTAGAGATCGGGGAGGGCAGTAGGGCTGAAGCAGCTCAGACAGATATGGTGGGGCAAGGTTGTTCAGGCATTTAAAAACAAATAGCAAAAGTTTAAAATGAATTCTGTAGTGCACAGGGAGCCAGTGAAGGGACGCCAGGATGGGAGTGATATGCTCACGCCTACGGGTCTGGGTTAAGAGGCGAGCAGCAGAGTTCTGCACGAGCTGCAGACGGGCGAGAGAGGTCTGGCTGATGCCTACATACAGTGCATTACAGTAATCAAGACGAGATGTAATAAAAGCGTGGATTAATTTCTCCAAGTCAGGTCTTGATAAGATTGGTTTTACTTTTGCTATTTGGCGAAGCTGATAAAAACTTTTCTGAACAACACTGCTGATCTGTTTATCAAATTTAAAATCAGACTCAAACTTCACCCCCAGATTGGTGACAGAGTCCCTGAGATAACATGACAGTGAGCCAAGGTCTATGCTGGAAGAAGGACAGCAACTCGGTCTAAAAATCAAGATTTCAGTCTTGTTCTCGTTGAGACTAAGGAAGTTTAGAGAAAACCATGCCTTAACATCATTAAGGCAGGGTGTGAGTTGCTGGAGTGTATTGTTTTGTGCCAGGGGAAGGTAGATCTGGCAATCATCAGCATAGAAATGAAAAGAAATGCCATGTTTCCTAAAAATTGAGCCAAGTGGGAGTAAATAAAGAGCAAATAAAAGAGGGCCAAGGATGGAGCCCTGGGGTACGCCATGTGGAAGAGGAGCAGTGGAAGATATGAAATTGTCCATTTTTACACAAAAACTCCTATTGGTTAAATAGGACCTAAACCAATTGAGGGCGGCACCCCTGATGCCCACACAGTGCTCAAGACGAGAGATTAAAACCCTGTGGTCAACAGTGTCAAATGCAGCAGACAAATCTAAAAGCAATAAAACGACACACTTGCCAGAGTCTGTTAAAAGAAAAATATCATTCGAAACCCTTAAGAGTGCACTCTCTGTACTGTGGCGGGCTTTAAACCCAGACTGAAATGGCTCAGTGATACCATTGTCCTCTAAAAATGGTACCAGCTGGTTGTAAACAACCTTCTCTAATAACTTAGAAATAAAAGGGAGATTAGAGATGGGCCTGAAGTTGGAGCAGAGAGAGGGGTCAAGGCCTGTTTTTTTAAGTAGAGGGCGTACAAATGCATGTTTAAAAACTTCAGGTACCGTACCAGAGGAAAGACTGGAGTTAATAATCTGGAGTACACTTGGTCCTATTGTATAAAATACCTCCTTAAACAAACGAGGTGGGATGGAGTCTGCGGGGGAACCAGAGGGCCTCATATGACCAACTATGTCCTCTAGAAAAGAGAAGGACACAGGCTCAAACTGATCAAAGACAGATGAGCAGTGTAGAGGAATGGAGGGGTCATATGAAGGCTGAGAAATACCTGCTCTGGTTGACACAATTTTATCAGTGAAGAAGTGAAGGAAACTTTCACAAACTTCACTGGAGGCGTCAAAATCAACAGATTTAGGAGCGTTGAGAACCATGTCTATAGTTTTGAACAGAACTCTGGGATTGTTACAGCTAGAAGAGATTACACCTGAGAGATATTTGTTCTTCTCAGCTTTTACAATTTCTTGATAATGTAACAGGCTCTCCTTGAAAATATCAAAAGAAACATGCAGCTGCATAATGCATGCAGAAACATAATGCTTTTTTGATGTATTTATTATATTAGTCCGTCTTTTGTTTGTTTTTAGTATACTATCATTATATTTGTAGATAGTGAAAACTAGTAAATGATCACTGATATCAGTCATCAAAATACCACTTATCATATCACCATCTGTTATGTTTGTGAATATGTTATCAATTATTGTAGCACTTTCAGTTGTAATTCTAGTTGGATTTAATATTAGCGGATATAAATTTAAACTATACATTGAATCCATGAATATACTAATGTTATTAGACTCTGCTTTATTTGCCAAATCAATATTGAAGTCACCACATAAAAAACTCTTTTGTTTCTGCTCTTAACTAATAACTCCAACATTTTATCAGTAAATATCTCTATTTTTGAACATGGTGATCGATAAACACAACTTATTACAATATTTTTACCATATTTGTTAATTATTTCTATTGTGATCATTTCCATCATATTGTCAACTACAATTGACATTTCTGTAAGTAATTTACATTTTATTTCCTTTTTTATGAATAAAGCCACTCCTCCACCTATTTTATTTTTTCTATTCATACGATGTAATTCATATCCTTCAATATATATATTATTTGTATTTTCATCAGTAAGCCACGTCTCAGAAAGTGCTATTATTTCGAAAGTTTTATTAAATTTTGTTAGGTTATCTAGTATGTGGGATATATTTGCATTAATTCTTCTGCAGTTAAAGGTTCACTATGTAATTTCTGGAGAACGCTGGGACAAAAAAAAATTCAGCAGGTAAAAGCATTCTGCTCCCTCCCCCTCAGAGCCATATATGGCTCTGAGGGGGAGCTACAGTCCGTTCTCTGTTGAACTTGAGTTCTGCAGCTCCGCCTCCTGCTGAATGTCCGCTCGGAGCCGCTTCAATATTCTGTGATTATATGTTAATAAAACGTTCTAAAAAATATAATAAAACCATGAATCACTGGTCCTACAACACAAAAACACCCTGAAATCAGCAGAGCTTCACGCAGCAACGTTGGACATGATTTAATTCGCTCGTGACTTCCTCATTCCTGTCAGTGAAGGATGAAGCGATCACTTGACTTTTGGCAAAAAAACAAAATAAAAGTCCAGCTCTGGGATGAAGAAGGGATATTTAATACATTTGTGTCACATACAAATCAGTCCTGCATCGCTTTGCAATCCTTTGAATGAGAATGTGCGCGGCGCTGGGCTGGGACAGGCGGGGGCGTGGGTTGGGGCGTGACAAACAACTCTGTTTTTATTGGCTGGTCATTGTCCGGGTCACTCTGTGTTTTTAGTGTTTTTATAAATGCTGATAGAGAAGCAAGGGGACTATAGTTTTTTTTCAGAGATTACTTTGTCTAACATCAGTCTGTCAGTAGATAGTGACAGAGTGAAGAAATATGTTAAAAATATATTGTTAGAAAAGTTACAGACTGCATTACAAAGTTACATAGTGCAGCTTTAAGGTGAATAATAGAAAGATCTTCATCAGTCATGTTTACATCATTAAACTGTTCTACATTGTAATAATTACGGTCATTATTAGTTGGAAAAAAATTACGATCTATCTCTTCGTCAACATTGTATATTTTAAATTCAGAATCATCATGCGTCATGATGAATCACAGTATTTGTTCATCAGGCCATTACTCATTAAAATTTTTCCAGTTCGTTCACGTCATATATCATTTTTGCTGGCGATCCTTCCTTCACTCTAATCCAGATTTTTCCATTCCTTGTCCACGTCGATACAATATTTTTCTGTTTCCTTAGCAACCTTGCCTTGTGTGCGATAATTCCATTTCTTTTTGTCAAATGTTCATTTATAAAAACATTTGTTCCCCTAAGTTTTTTTGCTTGCATGAGTACAGTATTTCTTGATTTTCTGCTGATGAATTTTACAACAACAACCGGTTTGAATTTATCTGATTTGCTTGGTAAGGTATGACACAGAGAAATATCTTCATGATTTATGTCTATTGCTTTGTTTTGTAGAAACGATACCACTTGTTGTTCTAAAGTTTTTTGTTCCTGTGGTGATGCATCCTCAGTGATTCCTTCATCAGAAGTGTTCTTTGAACGAATTTTAATTTCCAGACCAGTGATAACGAGGTTATCTTGTCTAGAGTTCTGCTCTAAATCATCAAGTCGTTGCTCAAGAGCCATGATTTTTTTGTCTTTCAAGTCTATCTGAAGTCTCAATTGTTTGACTTATTCAAACAAACATTAAAAGTTTCAGTTGTGATGACAAATTCGAGATTTCTGAACTCATAAAGTTCAGTGATGTTTTTATCACGTCCATGTCGTCAGAGTTAGGCTCCAGCAGATTTGTTTTAGAAGTAAACATAACAAAATAATCCTACTTCTCTTCCTACACGCTGCAGAACGGATGCAACGATACAAAAACAATTTGTACAAATTGATGATGTAAGATCAAGCCTCAAAAGAGTGCTTTGTGGAGAACCACAAGGTTCTGTGCTTGGACCAAAATTATTTATTTTATATATTAACGATTTAGTGGAGGTATCTGATAGCCTTAAATGTGTTCTCTTCGCCGATGATACTACTTTTTTTTGTTTAGGTAAATACTTGAAACAGATGATTGGGTTGATGAAGAAGGAGTTTGTAAAAATACAAACTTGGCTCTAATTAAATAAGTTATCATTGAACCTTGAAAAAACTAATTACATGATATTTAGTAAAAAAAAGATCACTGAGGATGTCCCTTTCAAAATTGATGATGTTTAGATATGTAGAGTGAGTGAGATAAAGTTTCTAGGTGTGATTATTGATGAAAAACTGTCATGGAAACAGCACATTACTTCTGTAAAAACTAAAATGTCCAGAGCCATTGCAGTGCTCTACGAAGTTAAGGATTTTTTGAATAACAAAGCCTTGTATCTATTGTATAATACCATCATAGTCCCACATCTAATCTATTGTGTTGATGTATGGGGAAAAGCATGTACCATATTTTCCGTTGTATAGGTCGCACCGGTGTATAAGTCGCAGTGTCTAATTTTTATCAATAAACTGGAAAAATCCATAAATAGGTCGCACCGGTGTATAGGTCGCACCGGTGTGTAGGTCGCACCTAGGTCGCACCTACGTCACCGCTGACGCGCCGCGTCACTGCTGAGTCAACCAGGAAATGTGGACGAAGTGTTTACCTCTGCTGCAAGGAGCACACGGCAAGGCTTTTAAGATTAACATTTTAAAACAAGTATTTGTTCAATAAAAATTATTGCAAATATGTGTCTGAGCTGAACTTTTCCTTAATAAATGAACGTAATTGTGAAATGAGCTGGATTTAAAAATTTGTTTCGCCAGCTACCGGGGTTCTGTCTGATGAAAACAAAACGAGCACGCGCAGCACCGGAAATGCAGCGGCGAACAGACCCGCATGAATTGGTACGGTGTTTATATTTTAGCAGGCTAAAGACCTCAAAAATATATTTATTAGCTGACTTTTTAAAAGACTGAACGTAATTGTGAAATGAGCAGGATTTAAAAATTTGTTTCGCCAGCTACCGGGGTTCTGTCTGATAAAACAAAACGAGCACGCGCAGCACCGGAAATGCAGCGGCGAACAGACCCGCATGAATTGGTACAATGTTTATATTTTAGCAGGCTAAAGACCTCAAAAATACATTTGTTAGCTGCCATTTTTGTAAGACTGTGTCTCACTTTAATTTTTGTCAATAAATTATTACAAATCAGCTTATTTCAAAATGTAAATACCAACAACACCATTAAAATTAAACTACAGACTCCTAAAAAAATGTTTGTTGGCTGCCTTTTTTGTAAAACTGTGTCTCACTTTGATATTTGTTAATAAATTATTACAAATCAGCTTATTTCAAAATGTAAATACCACCAACATCATTAAAATTAAACTACAGACTCCTAAAAAAATGTTTGTTGGCTGCCTTTTTTGTAAAACTGTGTCTCACTTTGATATTTGTTAATAAATTATTACAAATCAGCTTATTTCAAAATGTAAATACCAACATCATTAAAATTAAACTACAGACTCCTAAAAAATGTTTGTTGGCTGCCTTTTGTTGTGAAATGAAAATATATGTATCTTTGTGTTTTCTTTTATTATGAAGGAGTCTTCACACGGCGTTCAAAATGATCAAATTTCTCTCATAGAATGGTAAGGGTTTCCTGAGAGGAGACAGAATAGTGAGCATGTGCTCATGTGAGGCTTTGGGACTTAAGGAATGCTTGAAAGTGGATCTTTTCTTGTCTCTGAGAGGTTTATGGCAGTGCCTTTTGTCAGTTTTATGACTTCACAGATTTTATGACTGGAAAGGAGACACTGGTCTCTTTGTTCTGGGTGTAAGCCACACTTCCCCCATCAGCCTCAAGTGAAGAAAGGTGTCCAGCTCTGAAAACTGTGTTCACTTGAAGGCGCAGAGAACATGGTTGCATAAAACGTAGTAAAACAATTAATACCTTGATCATAAAGCACTTGTGCATTAATTATATAATAGTTGTGAAGTAGTTTTCAATCAGATTAAAAGTAGAACTGTGTAAAGTCAGCCTGTATAAATAAAGGTTGAATGAATGAATATTATCCTTCACTCTTTTACCAAAAAAGAGTTCAGCCAGCTGAAAAAACAAATGGTATTTCCTCTATCAGTTAAGGGGGAGGGAAAATGCCCCCACCAGAGAGAGACAAAGAGGGTCTCTGGGATTGGTGGAAGGCAGGAAATATCCTGCAGGAGTATATAAACTTGGGTATCCTCCTCCAGGAGAAAGAACGCAGAAAGGCCCCGGGGTGAAGGGACTTGGATTCAGATTAATCAGGTTGTATGAGGTCTTCCTTGAAACACATAAAATGTCTTTTCTTCCACCCATTCTCCCCCCACTGTCTCCCTGGCTCTCTTTTGAACAAATGTAATGACTTTTAAGAATAGCATAATGTATTCTGTGACTTTTAACTTATGATTAATTAAACTGGTTTGGAACTTTAAGTGAGCGTCTGTCATGTGTGTGTATCTCTCCTTCCTGTTCCAAAGTGAACCAAAAAACGAATTCTGGGACGGATAGTTTCATACGTCAACAATTGGAGGTTCCTACCGAGATTGGTTGCACGCGCGGACAGGAAAGGATGAGAGGAGTCCAGAACACTGACTGACCGGTCACCCCAACAAAAAAGGTAAGCAGATTCCTGTTTAAACGAAATCTGTGATTGGACATTTATAGGCAAATTTTACTCAGTGTCTTTGGACTCAATTAAAAGTAGAATTATAAGTTTCCAGCCAAGACTCCAGATCCCAGAGTAAAAACACGCAGTGGTCGAGCCAACCAAAAGCCGACGGGCTTTTGGAACAGAGGGAAAGGGGTTTTAGGATAAATAAATAATTTATCCGCCGCCGTTTCCTGTAACTCTGAGACCAAGTTCAACTGTAATCTTGTTAGGTTTCGTGGCTAACTATAAAACAGTGTCAATTAAATCCACTTATAATTTGACTTTTGATTAAGTGGAGGCGGGATCTGGTGAGGTGATGTATTTGTATATTACCATGAGTAAATACGTTATAATACATTAGGAGTGAAGAAAAAAATTAAACCCACAAACAAATAAAATAAATAAAGTGTGGGACTGAGTGAAGAAAAAAATTTAAACCCACAAACAAATAAAATAAATAAAGTGTGGGACTGAGTGAAGAAAAAATATTGAGGAAAACGCGCTGACTTTCGCTGATAAAATAATCTGATAAGAGTTCCTGGACCAGATAAAAATAGAATAGAATTAGTCACAGAATACTAAATCCTTTTTTATGTTCTAAAATAATGGTTTCCTGTCACGTCAGCTTGCCTGCCTCACCTGCGTGACTTGTCTCTGCTCTCCAAACTGCGTGTGGCTTTCTGTCTCTCTGCAGCGCTGTGCTGCTCTGGACCAGTGGCGGAGTTAGACTTTTATTGCTGGGGGGGGCCGAGAGGGGGCCAAAGCTATAAGTGGTCCACTTACTACAGCACAGTGGGAAAAATGGTTTTATCCCAATTTTTTGGGGGGGGGATTTGAAGACGCTATGAAATTTTGAAACAACATATTTTTTCCTTTATAATGATACAGGCTCTCAGTTTAAATTTTTGATCTGTGATCTAAATATTTTTAAGTTTAGAAACCAAGTGGTTTTCTAAACAGCTTTAGTGTTTGACTTTGTCCACACTCATAAAATACACAATGAAGTACCCAAAGAAAAAATATATATATATATACCGGTAAACTTAAATGGTACATATCGCCCCTTGCTGCTTTGAGCATGTAAGACCACATTGAAATAAGAAATATAAAATATGATAAAAATACATTTCTGTTCATTTTATTTCTATTCAAGACACTATCATAAGAATGACTATATATTTAATATAGGTGGATAGAGTACAGTATCTCTGTTTACAATTCTGGTTGGTGGTGTGCCTCGTGATTTTTTCAGTGAAAACACAGTGTGCCTTGGCTCCAAAAAGGTTGAAAAACACTGGTCTAATGAAAATAAACAGTTTAAGTTAATTAGAATGATTTTAAAAAAATAAAAATAAATAAATAGCTAAACAAGAGCATAGTTTTGCTAAATTAGGCTGAAAAGTTGGATTAAAAATGTAGAATTAGCTGAAAAAGCTTAAACAGGCTACAGAAATTATTAAGTAAAATACCTTGATATCACAATATTTTTTTTTGCCTCAATAAAACCACGGTCCTACTTGTTATTTATTTAATTGTTCCCATATATATCTTTAAAAATAGTTGAAACTGCATATTTCTTGGTGCATTTGTGTGTACAACTGGATCAGTGCTGTCTTTATTTTTTATTTATTATATAGACGTTTTAATAAGATATAACACCGTTGCGACTGTTGCTCAGCTGCTCTCAAAGCCTCTGCTCAGAGGAGCGAGAGCCACGCGTCTTCTCCCTGGCTCCCCGTTCTGCTGTGTTACCTTTGAAGTTCTTTCTGTTGACCCAGGGCTCGGTTCTGTTCCAGCTTTGTTGCGTGAAGCACTGGGAGCACGCGTGCTCAGAGCTACCTTTCTGAACTCCCGACCCACGGGGAGAGAAAAAAGAGAGGGGCAGATCTTCCCGGAGCTTTTGCTAAAAATCTGCTATAAATCATGAAATAACCCATTTAGAGTTATTTCTCTACAATATAAATAAACGCTCCTGTATTATTTTTAAATAAACAAATAAATAATGGCGAGGCAATTTGAAAACATGGTGAGTCATGGACTTTAAAGAATTCAAAAATGGAAGGAGGAAAATAATGATTACTGTATTTTTAGCCTGTATGACATATTTATGGATTGCTTTTCTTCTTAAACTTGTCACAACAAGCTATCTGAAGATTAAATATGAAACAAAACATTGAGGCGCTGAAGTTAGAACAGTTTTATTTAGATACAGCAGTTAATAGAGTAATAAACGAATTCTCCACCTCTTCAGGAGTTGGTGCTGGGTTCCTGAAACACAAAAATAAACGTTACATTAAAACGGTTTACACTTCTCCATTTTAACAGGACTAGATCATTTTCTACAGCGTGAATGTGGGTGAAATGAAAAATTAGAACTTCAGCTCTGAACGAGGGTCTGGTTTTAACCAGGCTGGAAGGCCTCAGGATTGTACGGTTTTTTTGAATAAACAA
The DNA here is from genome assembly GCA_038048925.1 of Garcialebias charrua. Taxonomy (NCBI): domain Eukaryota; kingdom Metazoa; phylum Chordata; class Actinopteri; order Cyprinodontiformes; family Rivulidae; genus Garcialebias; species Garcialebias charrua. The sequence goes on along the minus strand of JBBPBX010023680.1, from coordinate 499 downwards.
ATAAAATATTTGCGGATAGTTCGAGATAAATTAAATAGGGCCGAATGAACCGTTACAGTTTGAAGGATTGATCAAAAAAGATTATGACATTCTATCTAAATAATTTTAGGTTATAACACTTAGATAAACGGAAAAGTAAGAAAATTGCAGTGGACCTCCCGTTAGCATAGCATATGCCTAACAGCGGACATTTTATAACTTTGTAACGGTAGACGGCTCACATCGGATTCGCTAACAAAGCGTACAGTGGCGCGTCGTGTAGATAAACAATATCGACTTTAAATAATCCAAATTTAGTTTTTGTAGACGAACTTAGCAGCTAACAGCAAAGCTAACGAGCCACGTTTGACGTGGTTCACGAGACTTCGTCTTATAATTTGTGTATAGGACGTGAGGCATACTTGCATTTTCCAATATAAGACCAATTTGGAAGACGTACTTTTGTGAATAGTTCCAGTGAATGTCCACGTCTTGTGAGCGGACGCAAAAGACAGTCGTT
>JBBPBX010023679.1:6904-31406 GCA_038048925.1 Garcialebias charrua | reverse complement strand
AGTGGAAGAGTCTGCGTGAGGTTAATGATGTCCAGTTCCAGGGGTGGGCAATTATTTTTTCCATGGGGCCACATGAGAAATAGAAAATATTGTGGGGGGCCGGGCGAAATGACATAATTCAATACTGCATATTAATAGTCAAAGTCAAAGTCAAAGTCAACTTTATTGTCAGAACTGCAATATGTACAGGACATACACAGGACCGAAATTGCATTTCTCTCAGTCCCTCGGTGCAACAGTAACCATCTAAACACTAAACACTAGATGGTATATAATAGTATTTCTTTATTAAAAGCAGTAAATATCATTGTTTAGACAAACTGGTAAAAGTATTAGTTATGATTAATCAACAAAATAAAAAGCATGAGTGGACATTTTTGAGGGCTAACGTTGTCTTGTGACTTGACAACAATGCAATCATGCACATTGCGCATGTCTTGATTTACATATTGCATCATTTTGTACATGAATTTTAAAAAGACATCAAAATTAAAGCAATGCAGTCCACAAATGACGTTAAATTAGAAACTATTTTTTTGTTGTAACTCCCCTTACGGGGGCCGGTCAGAGTCAACCAAAGGGCCGCATGTGGCCCTGGGGCCTTACAATGCCCAGGTCTGAGTGGTGGGTACGATAATCACAACCAGTTATGAATCTTAGTGCACCATGATAGACAACATCCAACATCCGCAGGGTGCTTGTAGGAGCATTCATGTAGAGAATGTCACCGTAATCAATGGAGGGAAGGAAAGTCACAGACACAAGGCGTTTCCTAACATTCAGTGATAGACATGATCTGTTTCTGAAAAAGAAACCCAGTTTAACTTTCAGTTTCTTCACTAGGTTTTCCACGTGGAGTTTAAAAGAGAGATGTGAATCGATCAGGATACCCAGATATTTATAGGAATCAACAAACTCAATAGGGACACCATTTGAAGATAAAATCAGAGGAGGATCTGCTGGAACCGCCTTCCTATTTGAAAAAAACATCCCTTTTGTTTTATCAGCATTTAGGACAAGTTTGAGACGGAACAAATCTGACTGGATGATGTCAAAAGCGGATTGCAGTAACTGGAAAGCCTTAGCAACTGTTTTAGCTCGGCAGTAAACAACTGTATCATCAGCATAGAAATGTAAGGATGCATCAGGGATGCAGTGACCTACATTAGCTATGTAGATTGTAAAGAGAGTGGGTCCTAAAACTGAGCCTTGTGGTACACCATTTTTAACTGTTAAATAGCTGGAAGAAGTACCGTTATGTTGAACACATTGCCTCCGATTGGAAAGATAGTTAGAAAACCAACCGATGGTGTGATCAGAGAAACCGATTTCTGAGAGCTTATGACACAGGATGTTATGATCCACAGTGTCAAAAGCTTTAGACAGGTCTAAGAAAAGTGCAGCACAATAGTCCTTAGCATCCAATGCTTCAACAACATCATTCAGAACCTTCAGAGAAGCAGTTGTTGTGCTGTGTTTTTTCCTGAAACCAGATTGATGAAGAGGTAAGATGTTAAATGAGTCCAGATAATTTTTGATCTGAGAGTTTATCAGTTTTTCTAGAACCTTGGCTAAGATGCAGAGTTTAGAGATCGGTCGATAATTGTTCAGTGAGGTGGGGTCACCTCCCTTCAGCAAAGGAAGAACAAAGGCTGTTTTCCAAGCATCCGGAATGGTGTTTTGGCTTATGGACAGATTAAAGATGTGGGTCACAGGGACTGTGATGATATGAGCAGCCAGCCTTAAGAAATAAGGTGGAAGTTCGAAGTTTAAAAATATTTACAGTTTAAAAAGGCTAAAATCCTAAATTTAAAATATTTACAGTTTAAAAAAAGGCAATCAAAGCTCAATTCAGAATAAAAGTGCAATACTCTAAAAACAGGACAATCTCACACACAAAATCATACACCAGAGTTAATGTCACCGCCTGAGAGATGCACAATCAGTCAAGCAGCAGTAGCCCAAGTCCACCCTGGTAGGATCCGTCGTACCAGCAGAGACGTCACTCAAGCAGACACCTGTACGTTCGTTTAGTCCGAGCTGGGCATCGATCGGCTCAGCTCAGCCCGCAGGACGCACGCCGTCCAGACAGCGGGCACCAACACGGCGACAGGACCACTTGGACGACTCAAATGGAGGATAGAAACCAGTCGGGACAGCAGGTAAACGAACACCAGAGGACAAACGCAGGAAGATGGACGCCAAGGACAAACAGCATCAGCTACCAAACGTAAATATTAATTAAAATCTGAATGTGTAAAACAGAAAAACTGGCGCTTCACTACTTACCGTGTTTCACCTCAACAGGAGAGGGAAACAGGAAACTCAGACATGTCACGAGAACAGTGGATCATCGCGACCCTGCACCTCAACGCTAGCGCAACGCTAGCGCGACACAGCCAGCACAGATGACGTGTGTCAATCAATGAGGACTACCCCTTTTTATAGCGGAAACAGCCCCAGACCCACCAATCGCATCTCTGCATGTGTGGTGCATTCCATGACCGCAGGTCATCCTGCTACATTGTGGTGGTACCGAGTGGTTCTCATTAAAATTATGTAATTTACAAGGCACACCGGTTCGTAGATCTTAGAAAAATGTTTAGAACGTCTGAGACACATTTACATATTAAAAAAAACAGTTTATTAGTTTCCATTTAAAATACTTTGTAAAAAGATTAAATAATTAAAGTTAGTCCAGACCCAGGTGTGTGGCCAATTACCCACGCCACTGACATGTGTTCAGGGACCGCGCCCCAAACAATTTGTTGTTGAGTCCAGTGAAGCAGCCACAGACATCTGAAGATGGTCAAGTGCAGTAGTTTGGAGAATCCAAACAGCAGTCGTCCTCCATGGAGCCAGAACAATGGTGATTTCAGTGGAGACAAAACAGTTGTGATCTTCCGTAGTTAAAGCAGCAGTGGTCCCAACTTCAGGAAAGGACCTATAAAATTCAGTCAACTAATCACCAATAGTGGCAAATTTGAAGCTGACAATGAGATGGAACTCAACTACTCACCTGCTGACACACATGCAGACACACGCACAGGAGGAGGAGGAAGCAACAAGCTTGGTTTTCACACCACGAAAGCCAGAACAGCACGCATGACACGATCTGCTGCTCAACGACAACCAAACCCCACATGGGTTTGAGCCACGTAGTGGGAGCTTGAAGTAGAAACCAAGTGCCAGAACAGGCATTGCTGCCTCCTTTTATACTCCACCCACTTATCAAACAGGAAGTGACATTTCCCTAGCCAGGTATATCAGGAAGTGACATTTCCTTAGCGAGGTATATTTCTATACTGCTACAATAGTATTTAATAATACTAACGACTTTTAAACAATACTACATTTAATTATTTCGTTTTTTATTTACTTATTTTATTTTATACTACATTTAATTAAATATCTTTAAATCTTTAATTTTTAATCATGTAAATATTAACTTACCCAAGCTTTATCATACTCACGCACAGTTTTTTCCTCTAACTTCTCAGCAACAGCTCATTGCAGCCCCACACTGTCACACCTGCAGCAATCACCTAAAATTTATCAATTTATCTATGATACGAGACTATCTAAACACATTTAATAAATCGTTTTCAATAGTAGCAATGTCAGAAACATGGTTAAATGATGGAAATTCACATACTGCATATATTGAAGGGTACAAATTGTTTCACACGAATAGAAAAAATAAAAAAGGTGGAGGAGTGGCTCTGTTTGTAAAAAATGAAATTACATGTAGATTAAATAGTGAAATGTCTATGACTGTAGATAATTTAATGGAAATAATAACAATAGAAATAATTAATATGAAAAACAAGAATATAATAATAAGTTGTGTACGAACACCTGGGTCAAAAATAGAAATTTTCACTGACAAAATGTTGGAAATTTTGGTTAATAGTTGTAACAAAAAAGTTTTTTTGTGCAGAGTTTAACATTGATCTGGGGACAGGGGCTGACGCAAATGGCATCAGTACTTTTATGGACTCAATGGGCAGTTTAAGTTTTTTCCTTTGATTTCTAAGCCAACAAGAATCACATCACACAGTGCTACGATAATTGATAACATTTTCATTAATATTATCGATGGTGATGTGATTGGTAGTATCTTGATTAATGATTTGAGTGATCATTAACCAATTTTCACAGTTTACAAAAATGATGAAATTCCCATAAAAAATGTATAAAACAGAAAAAAATTATAAACACATCTAAAAAAACTTAGACAAATTCAAAGATGACTTAGATAAACAAATTTGGGATGATGTGTATGTAGATGATGTGAATCTGTCTTATGAAAAATTTATGAATGTTCTGGAAGTTTTGTATAAAAAATTGTGTGAAAAAAATTAATCTTAAGAAAAATACTAAGGATCAACCATGGATGACTAATGGACTGAGAAATGCTTGTTAAAAAAAAGAACTATCTATACTCTTGTTTTTTGAAAACAAGATCAACTGATGCAGAAAACAAATATAAAGCGTACAAAAATAAGTTAACAAGTATCATAAGAAATCATTAAAAATAATATTATAGTGAATTGCTACATAAATGTGGTGGTGATATGAGGGCAACGTGGCGAGTAATGAATAGTGTTCTTAAAAAATAATACGGTTCGTGTGGATCTTTCTCAGCATTATGTGGAAAACAACAAGTAAATCTATGATGAACAGGAAATTGTGAATGGAACTACTTTTTGAATGTTGGATCAAATCTTTCGGCTTCAATTCCAAAAGTGGGGAAAAATGTAAATTACTTGATTGAGAATTGTGTAAACAGTATGTTTCTAAAGGGAACTGATAAGGATGAAATAATGAATGTATTTAAAAAATGTACTGACAAAAAATCCAAAGACTGTGAAGAAATGGATATGATGGTGGTAAAAGAAATAATGAGTCATGTTATCGAACCATTTATATATATATGTAATTTGTAATTTTCAACTGGAGTGTTTCCTAACAGAATGAAAATAGCAAAAGTAGTTACATTATTTAAAAATGGTGATAAATGTGCATTCAATAACTATAGACCTATATCCTTGTTGCCACAATTTTCAAAAATTCTAGAGAAATTATTCGTGACCAGACTTGACCAATTCTTGGATAAAAACAATATTCTAAGGAACAGTCAATATGGATTTAGATCAAAAAATTCAACGTCCATGGCTCTTATGGAGTTGATGGAACAAGTTACAACAGCTGTGGATCAGAAACAACATATTTGTTGATCTAAAAAAAGCATTTGACACCATTGATCATTCCATTTTACTTGATAAATTAAAACTATATGGTATTAGAGGACCTGCACTGCAATGGATATTTAGTTAACTGAAAGATAGAAAGCAGTTTGTTCAAATAGAAGAAGTAAGATCTACTTTAAGCAATGTTTTATCTGGAGTACCACAAGGCTCTGTACTTGGGCCTAAGTTATTTATTTTATATATAAATGATTTAATGAAGGTGTCCGATGTCCTCAAATGTGTTCTTTTTGCTGACGACACTACTTTCTTTTGTGCGGGCAAAGATTTGGAAGAATTGTCTGAGTTGATAAATATTGAATTCATTGAAATACAACATTGGTTTAAATTAAATAAGTTATCTTTGAACCTAGACAAAACTAATTATATGATTTTTAGTAAGAAAAAGATAACAGTTGATGTTCCTTTTAAGATTGACGGCTCTGAGATATGTAGGGTAAGGGAAGTCAAGTTTTTTGGTGTAATTACTGTATTGATGATAAGTTGTCGTGGAAGCAACACGTACATTTTGTAAAAACTAAAATATCTAGATCAATTGCAGTGTTGTATAGAGTTAAAGATCTATTAAATTATATATTCTGTGCTCTGCCACACAATCAAAAGGGAGACAATAAAGATCAATGCAATTAAAACACAATTTTTTTGTTTCAACTTTACTGCATTACTGATAATAATTCAATCAGTATAAAAACAAGAAACATGACCCTTCATTTTCCTTTTTTCAGCAACCAAATTTTCAGCTTCACTTTTTCAATCTCAGAACAGATAGACAGTATCCCAGAAGGTTTTATGAAAGGTGTGGTCTCAGTACCTGCCGAGCTGTGATCACCTTGTAGTGATATAGGCCTCTGTCTTGACCTTCAAGTACACCTCTCCACATCTCTCTGAAACTCTAAGTGTTACACCTTCTTGAAGCTCTCAAGGAGACAGATGGACACTTATATATTTTAACAATTATTATGAATTAATGGACACTAATTAATCAGATTGAACTTTCTCTTTAATGTGTGTTAATTCAGAATTGATCTACAGTATATTTTTGTCATTTTTAATGATGATCTGTTACTTTCATGAGCTTTGGCCTTCTACTGGTTTTATTTCTGCAAAGCAAGCAAGACTCTGTCGCTAAGGCAGAAGTCAGGGTAAGAGCTGTTCTCTTGCAGCTTCTTTTGTGTTGTCTATGAAGTTAGACATAACATTTTCTGTGCTAACAGGCAGGCCATCTGGCCGAGTTATGTAAACAGTTTTCCTGTTGTCCGTCAAGAGACTTTCTACCTATGAAATTAAACTTCCATCTTTTATTTTGTGAAACCAGCCTGTAGCCATTAAGAAGGTGGGTCAGACCCCACCTCCCCTATATAATGGGCACTTCCTATTTGGAAGTTAGTTTTTGGAGGAGAACTACTTGCAACTGTTTCTCTTCCCTGGGAAAGCTGGAGTCGGCCCGGTCATATGTCAACGACCCACGTCTCCGCTAGGATCATAGCAAAGCCTTACTGTGATCCTGTCACTGTTCTGGAAGAATTTGTTTTCTAAAGTTTTATTTTGAAAGTCAGCCTGTGCGCTCGACCGTTGGTCCCTGCCGAGGGAGGCGAGTTCCTCGTATCGTGAATCAGCACACTCACGCTGAAGTCCAACTGGACGGCCACTGGACAAACCCATCCACGTGTGTGTCCACAAACTTCTCCACTCTTGTCTCCAAGAGACGAACCTCCAACAGGTAAAGAGCCGTGGTGTGTTTGAACGTGCGGGAGCCCAGCCAGCCTGCTCGTGTGGGGGAAGCGGTGTCACCCAGTCTGGTTCAAAGTAAACAACTTTAGCTTAACTTAGCTCCAGAACTCCTTCCTCCTATTTCTTATTTTTCATAAGCATTTAAACTTTAAGTAATGTGCCAACAGAAAGTTCCAACTGTCTGTTTGTTTTAATTTGAATTCTTGTCAACGTAGTTATTAAATCAGAGCTAATATCGATACAAATGTTTAATGTAAATTCTTGTGATAGTTTCAATAAAAGGTCTATTTTTTGGTAGACCAACATAAAACACAGGTAGAAGACGGTGTACAGATCCAAGGATCACACACCGAGGACGCTGTACTGTCCTGTGGGACAGGTAATTCGGCAAACAGCCAAGCGGTCAGTGAAGTCTTGGTTCAAGGACATCTGAGCCCACAAGGTGACAGTCTACAACACTCTGGCAGTCACTTGGACTTCATTGTTACTGATTTTGAGGACCCCTCCTTAAACAAAAAGGGGGCGGACTCACACTTCCTACCACAGGTAGAGGACGGTGTAGAGGTCCAAGGATCACGCACCGAGAACGTTGTGCTGTCCTCTGGGACAGGTAATTCAGTTATCAGCCAAGCGTTCGATGAAACCTTGGTTCAAGAGCGTTTGAATCTAGAACTACTCAGAGATGACATAGTTCTTACAGACTCAAAGAGCACCTCTTCATTCATGAAGTGGAATGACATACATCACAACGACAGAGACACGCCTGCGACGGCGCCGACAGTTGTGACACACCTGCATTACGCAGAAAGAGGTAAACGTACAGAGATACGTTGGCCGAGACCTATAAGGTTCCTGTACAAGGTTCCCCATAAACTGCGCGAACAGCTTAAACTAAACATTGGCATCCTAACTCGTGCCCATGGACGGACGTCCACACCCGTGTGCTTGGTCCCTCATGACCACAGGGGGGTGATGTTAGGCCATGCCCATGTCAAGGACAAAGATTTCAATAACCCCACAAACGACAAAGATCTCGCAAACTCACAGACTTCATGGGAAAAGAAGGTCGTCCAAGCACAGGATAGTAAATAAACTAAACAGTTTAAACTATTCTAGTTGCGAAAAGAAACCGTTCCAACTAGAACTTAGAAACGCTAAGCATAAAACCCACAACAAAAACTAACCTTAACAACCGTTTAAATCTGCAGGATTTAATTGACATCGGTTATAAAGCTAAGAACTGTTTTTCTTGTGTGTGACGTGGAATCTGACGACCAGAGTGAGTTTGACGTAGTGAAACGTTGTTTTTAGTTGCTTAATTGCTACTTTTGTGTTATTGAAGTTGTTATTGTTTTCTGAACACTCCCAGCCAAAAGAGGTTTTGATTGTTGATAAGTTGAAGACTTAAATGGATTTTAACTATGCCAACATGCTGTTCATTTTGTTAAAGATCTCAATCTTTGATGAGTCATAGTAGATTAATACTACTTAAGGTACTATAATCTACACTGATCTCCCAATCATTTAGGTAGAACCGATTCGATCGTTTCTATTCTAGATCTATTCATTTTGATGAGTCTCGCCATAGACTTCAAAATTCATAGGGATTACCAAATCTTGCGTCGTTCGTCTAAAAGACAACAGACATTCAGACCAAACTAGTTTCATTTTTTCATTTTAGTTTAACCTAAACTAATTAATGAATGGAGGATTAGTTTGAATGAAGAGGCATTCGTTACAGAAGCCCTCCACATTTCTATAGGTATAGATCCCTATATCTGATTTTTACAGCATTGATCCACCCCTTAATTGGTAATTTTAGCTGATCTAATCCATGATAGCTTACATACCAGGTGCATATAGGTAAGGCTTAATGTAGAATCCCAATCATAAGCCCACCTAAAACCACATAATTGCATGACACATTGAACCAGGGTGGCACCGACTGGAAGCCATCCAGCCTGCAACCTTCGATGTGGGGACCTGCTGATCCAACGTTGGTCTTCAACCTTCATCCAAGGCCCGCCTCCTCTGCTTCAATCGAGGGATCCCCTCTACATGCTGATTAAAAACCATTCTTGCTGATGAAATCAATAACCCCCATCGTTGTGGATTTACCGTTGTGGATTATAAGACTTTGTTTTCCAAGGGATCACAGACTCAGTTCTCCATGGGTTAACAGACTATGTTTTCCAAAGGATTAAAAGCTTGCCGCAATGGGATTACCTACGAACAGTATGGAATTTCCAAAAACATTATGGGAGTATATTTTTGAATTTTTTTTTTTCCACTTACTGGATTACATAGAGGTCAGAGACATTCGGTGGTATCGTTTCGTGTTGGAACTCATCCCCAAGGACAGGCGATGACTTCCAAAAAGGGGGACTGTAGTGATATAGGCCTCTGTCTTGACCTTCAAGTACACCTCTCCACATCTCTCTGAAACTCTAAGTGTTACACCTTCTTGAAGCTCTCAAGGAGACAGATGGACACTTATATATTTTAACAATTATTATGAATTAATGGACACTAATTAATCAGATTGAACTTTCTCTTTAATGTGTGTTAATTCAGAATTGATCTACAGTATATTTTTGTCATTTTTAATGATGATCTGTTACTTTCATGAGCTTTGGCCTTCTACTGGTTTTATTTCTGCAAAGCAAGCAAGACTCTGTCGCTAAGGCAGAAGTCAGGGTAAGAGCTGTTCTCTTGCAGCTTCTTTTGTGTTGTCTATGAAGTTAGACATAACATTTTCTGTGCTAACAGGCAGGCCATCTGGCCGAGTTATGTAAACAGTTTTCCTGTTGTCCGTCAAGAGACTTTCTACCTATGAAATTAAACTTCCATCTTTTATTTTGTGAAACCAGCCTGTAGCCATTAAGAAGGTGGGTCAGACCCCACCTCCCCTATATAATGGGCACTTCCTATTTGGAAGTTAGTTTTTGGAGGAGAACTACTTGCAACTGTTTCTCTTCCCTGGGAAAGCTGGAGTCGGCCCGGTCATATGTCAACGACCCACGTCTCCGCTAGGATCATAGCAAAGCCTTACTGTGATCCTGTCACTGTTCTGGAAGAATTTGTTTTCTAAAGTTTTATTTTGAAAGTCAGCCTGTGCGCTCGACCGTTGGTCCCTGCCGAGGGAGGCGAGTTCCTCGTATCGTGAATCAGCACACTCACGCTGAAGTCCAACTGGACGGCCACTGGACAAACCCATCCACGTGTGTGTCCACAAACTTCTCCACTCTTGTCTCCAAGAGACGAACCTCCAACAGGTAAAGAGCCGTGGTGTGTTTGAACGTGCGGGAGCCCAGCCAGCCTGCTCGTGTGGGGGAAGCGGTGTCACCCAGTCTGGTTCAAAGTAAACAACTTTAGCTTAACTTAGCTCCAGAACTCCTTCCTCCTATTTCTTATTTTTCATAAGCATTTAAACTTTAAGTAATGTGCCAACAGAAAGTTCCAACTGTCTGTTTGTTTTAATTTGAATTCTTGTCAACGTAGTTATTAAATCAGAGCTAATATCGATACAAATGTTTAATGTAAATTCTTGTGATAGTTTCAATAAAAGGTCTATTTTTTGGTAGACCAACATAAATTGAAGTCTAAGCGTGAAATTACATTTCTGGCTAATCACATCGTTAGATTTGTTGATTTATTCTGAAAAAGTTGAGACCCCGTGAACTTGGTGGCAAGTTTGTGCAGATAAAAGTCTGCTCATACCTGCACGTCTAAACTATAGGTAAGTCAGTAAACTGACTAATAACTCCTATATTGTTACAACCTCAAGCTGCAACTTTCAAACCATCTTTGAATTAATCAAATAATTAAAATGAAATATGATTTCTTACAGTAACAATAATCAGTATTTTCCTTTGTCTGTCTGCAGAACTCCCACAGCATATCTGGAAAGAGGAAAAGATTCTCAATGAGCAGCAGCCCTGTAACCTGGAGATGACCATTGGGTTGGACCAATAAGAACCAGAACCTCCACAGATGAAAGAGGACCAAAAAGAACCAGGACCTCCACAGATGAAAGATGACCAAGAAGCACCAGAATCTTCACAGATGATGAAGTACTATGAGGATCCCAATTTTCCACACATCCAGGAGAAACTGGGGGCACCAGAACCTCCCAAGGATGAACCAGAATTTCTAGAGATAAAAGAGGAGCCGGAGACTGAAATCTGTATGGTAACTCCTGTTTTTAAAGAAAGAAACCAGTGGGAACTGGAACCAAACTCCAGGGACCAACTCCTTTCACAAAACTCTTGTGAAGTGGAGAACCAAGATCAGGAAAGCAGCATGAATGTAGAGCCAGGATCCTGCAGAGATGAAGAGTCGAAACAAAATAAGACAAATCTACAAACAGGAGGTTATGGTGACAATGTGGACCGTCCAAACGTAAAGATAGACAAAAAACGTGTTTGTTTATGACTTGTGGAAAAAAAATCAAAGAGAAACTTAATTTAAGAGTTCACATGAGAAATCAAACAGGTGAGAGGCATTTCTTATGTCAATCCTGTGGAAAAAATTTCAACTATAAAAGCGTTATGATTGTTCACATGAGAACTCACACAGGTGAGAAGCCTTTCTCATGTCAGACTTGTGGAAAAGGTTTTCATGACAGCAGTAATTTAATCAGACACATGAAAACTCACACAGGTGAGAAGCCTTTTTTATGTGAGACCTGTGGAAAAAGTTACAGTGAAAAACAACATTTAAAATACCACATGAGAACTCACACAGGTGAGAAGCCTTTCTCATGTCAGACCTGCGGAAAAAGTTTTAATCAGAAATGTAATTTAATCAGACACATGAAAACTCACACAGGTGAGAATCATTTCTCATGTCTGACTGTCATCTGGACAGTTGACCAGATTGAGACTTATCAGATTTGATACCTGGATTATTGAGTATGAACTTTCTTGTTTTGAACCACTTTGGCTGTGGCTGCCTGCCTGGGAGGAGTCGACGAGGGACAGGACGGCCCCCAGAAACCATCTTGGCTCCAGCAAACTGGTTGGTCCACATAAGTTGTTTACAGCTTGGTGGGGGAAGATCAGTGTGCTGGAACTCTGACTGAGGAAGCCCTCTGGACTGAGGGTGAAACGTTTCGACTAAAAGAAACTGTCCAGATGACCAGATTGAGACTTATCAGATTTGATACCTGGATTATTGAGTATGAACTTTCTTCTTATGTAATAATGTTTTGTTCTATTACTTTTAGGGTGTTTATAACAATTCAGTTAAGTGTATTACTATATTATTTGTTTCTTAATTACATACCCTTAAATGAGAAAACAACACACACTGGTTGTTTGTGATGCAAAATTTAAGTAACCATTTAATAGAATTAGTAACAGCAAAGAAATACATGAATTGGGCAGCAAAAATACTACAACAAGATTCTGTTCACATAAAACATGCAAAGGTTGGTGTACTGTTTCACATTAAATAAATTGGCTTTGTAACACTTACATGCATTCAAATAAGAATAAATGTTAGAAAAGTGCTAAGTAAAATGGAAGGTTTGTGATCAATCTGTATTATGAATAAAATAAATATTTGGATATTTTCAAATAACATATTTTTATGTAACACTGTGTAGTGGACCTACCCAGGGTCAAACTAAGGTTCCTGAACTGTCCAGTGATGACCTTTACTGACCTTTCAGTAAAGCAAGACATTTACTACAAAATCATTCATTTAGCTGTAATCTGATAAATATAGTCACCAAAAGAGACTATTTCTATCTTTGATTTTAGGCTGATGTGATCAAAAGAATAACTTTTGTCATTTTCATGATGTGTGCTTTTAAGCTGTGTTATTCTGTAAGAGTTTAAACTGTGTTCACTGCTGTGTTAAAGGTGAAGTCTCGGGTCACAGAAACCGGACGGTTTTGTTTAGAAGTGTTAAAGACGCTAATCCAAGTGTTTTCCTCTTGGAGTCTATGAGTCTGCCTTTTTCCTAAACAAATCTCCCTCTGCTCTGGCTGTGACCTTGGGTCGCGATAACACAAGCTCACTCCTCTCCTTGTTCCTGCTTTTAAGTTCTAACTGTGCGGAAACGCTTCTGAGTTTCTGGGAGCTTCGAAAGATGATGTGAACTTTCCCAAAGAGCTGAATGACCACCAGTCACGCGCTAAGGACTCGTCATCCAGCTGGGACTGATAACATGTTGTTATGGGTCCACTTCGAACGAGCGTAAGCTCAAAAACTTTGTTTATTCCTTCCTGGAATAAGTCTATCTTGAAGTCAGAGGCCTGAAGCTGACATATTTTCTGATGACCAACGCGAAACCAGGAGACGTTGGAAACGTAAACGAATACCTGCTCGAAGGTACTGTACTGGTTCCCACAAGGACCCGTGCATCTGAAAAGCTACAAGGTCTTCCCTCTTACCGGGCTGTCGTCAAAAGGTAAAGAGCTGTTTACAAAACGTACCTGGATTTTAGCAGAAGTCGGATGAGAAGTGTCACTTTGGTCTCATGCTCCCAATTCTTCTTAAATCTTTCCTCCTATTTCTTTTCCCTCTCAATCTAAGCTGGAAACTATTTTAAGCTGAAGAGCCCACAGACTAAATATGTTAACATCCAATATTGAAGTCTGTTGTGTTGAATTTAAGTGTGCTGACGTTTTAATTGAAAGAAAGTGAAATCATGTCAATCAAGTGTAATGGTGTTAATTTAGTTGATTCATTTTAAATAAATGATAGTGTCTCTTTGACATATCAAACTAAGTCAATGTCCATTGTCACTTAATGGCTCTGTTTATTTATCCATCATAAAGATCACAGAAATATTGGGTAAACTGAAAAAGAACAGAATCCGTGAATTTACTATTCAATCTGAATAAGTAAATTAATTAAGGTAAAGAGGTCAGTATTAATATTGACCTCCTCATAATCCTTTACATCTGGTGGCCTCGTACGTGGTTCTGAAAGTTTATTGATATCTGTGGTCTCTCATGAACTGTAACGTCATGTTTGCATAAGAGGATCCAAGTTTTAAACTCTGAGGATAATGATTTTGGCTGGAAGTGTTCAAAGCAGGCAGATTCTGCATGTTTTTATCATTTGAAGCTGTGAGATTATTATCGTTTCAACTCTGTTAGACGCTGTTGGAAGCATTCAGGTGAAGTTTTGTCAGCCGTGGTCTGTGGTGGTTCTGGTTCTGTTCGGTCCAGTTCACGCAGACTCCTGTACAAAGCTTTGTTTGACCGCCGAGTCAAAAGCCTGAAAGCTAATTTAACATCTACAAGATTGCTGTTGTGGTATTTTACATGTTAGAGCAGGTCATAGAAGCATATTACTGTTAGAACGTGTCGGATAGTGGTTCTGTTCAGACCCGATTTCTGCTCCATGAAAAAGTGGACCGGAACCGACCTTGACGCGCTCCGAGAGAGTCCGTGTTTGTTCAACAGCTGCAGTGCTGGGTTACTAAGCGTAGCTTAGTTGTGCCTGTTTTAAATGTGATTGCCACGTTTCAGAATTTTGGGAAGTTAATTTGTAGCGTTTGAGTTGTTTTAAGAGTCTATAAAGTTGTGGTCTGCTGTGCAAGCTAACGTTAAGAAGACGTGTCCGGCATGTCTGTTTATGAGCTGTGATTGGATGAACGAGAGCTGTGAACTGTCAATCACTCTCGTAGCGAACGCTGATTCGCTGATTTGGGAACGCACGCTGTTGCGAACAACCCACTTTGTC
Source organism: Garcialebias charrua (assembly GCA_038048925.1). Taxonomy (NCBI): domain Eukaryota; kingdom Metazoa; phylum Chordata; class Actinopteri; order Cyprinodontiformes; family Rivulidae; genus Garcialebias; species Garcialebias charrua. Next base: position 16,705 of record JBBPBX010023679.1, on the reverse strand, counting down.
GTCATTTCCGGCACTGCATTGGTCGAAGGTAATAGAACTACATTCACCATGGTTGCTTGGGAAAAGGACTACAAGCGCTGTGATTGATTGGTTGACGTCACGTGTCTGTTTAGCGAGCTCCGCCTCGCTCAGCAGAGCTGGTGACGCGCTGCGTCGACCCGCCTATTTGTGTCGTCATTTCCAGGTGCACTTCGGGTGACAAGCAGTCACATTCACACACACACGGTGAAAAGAGGTTTCACTAGAAGCTTAAAAAACTCATCTAAAGCCATCTAAACTGTCTAACAACATAGATTTGTCTCTGACAAGAACGTGGTTCGAGCGTTTATCACTGACACACTAGAAACTAATTCTGAAAAGGTTGTTTTTAGTTTAAATACTGAATGAAATAAATCAGTCTCCTCGTGATAAGTTTTAAGACTTGAAGCTGCCCCCTGTTGGTTAAAAGACGTTGACAGATGAGTTTTCTCAAAGACATCATAAAAAAGTCAGCATTTTTATGGTGAAATTACCAGCTTAAAAATTGTTCTGTACACTAACAGAAGATCCTGTTTATTTTAAATAAAAAATTTTAGAATAACAGAGGTACAGACAAACATTTTTGCTTATTTTATATATAAAAGAATTTAAGATAGCAAACAAAAGTACACTTCTCACTCCAGATACATTCTCCTGGAGCAAAATTAAACAAATCTGCTAAATTTTGATTCAAACAAAATCAAAACATAACGATGGCAGACGAAGAAGAAGTAGATGTGGCGCTGGTCACAGACTCAGGTGCAGACCCAAAGGTGAATCCTCCTGATTCAGATCCTGAATCAGATCATGAACCAGACCCTGAATCAGATCCTGAATCGGACAAAGAGTCAGATGCAGAACCAGATCCAGAACCAGTGGACCCTGATCCTCAAGGCCCGGATCAAAAGGCTGAAGTTGGTGGGCCAGACTGGATTGATAAGGTTTTAGGGCAGCTTGCTAAAATATTCACAAATTATGGTAAAAAGGTGCCTGAAATGACTCCACTGACATTAAACGCTGAGCTGACAAAAGTGGCAAGCGGTGGCTCGAAAAAGGAAGCAAAAAAGGTCAGTATGGAGCGCTTAGCAAAGCTGGCCCTGTTACTAAAGGCAAGGTTGGACCAGGAAGTCAGGGAAAATTCAGCTCTAGAGCATGATTTGAAGCGTGAACAAAGCAAACGTAAGGCGGAAAGATCAACATTAAATGTTGATTTACAACTAGCTCGAGCTGAAGCTGACAAACTGCAGGTGGAGGTTCAGTCACTAAAACAGTCTCAGACGAACGATGCTGCTCAACTGGTTCACAAACAAAAACAGGCTGAGATTGATCGTTTAACTAAAAGTTTACAGGATGCAAATGAGACCCGTGATGAACTCATGAAATGCCAAGGTCATACTTTAAAGTTATACAATGAGACCACACAGAAAAATCTCAGGATTCAGGCACGACATGATGCGGTCATTCTTGAAAAAGAAGAACTCCACAGTCGGTGTTGTGACTTACAACGCGAGTCTATAGACGACCGAGCGGCATTAAAAGAATGCAGGGAGAAGCTGGCCTCAACTGAATACAAATTAAACCAAGAAAAGAAAAAACGTCTGGCATTAATTAAGGGTCAGTCTCTAGATGAGCCCAGACCTCCAACACCACCGCCTAGAACACCAACACCACCGCCTAGAACACCAACACCGCCGCGCCGTCCCTTAGGGCCTCTAAAACCGACAATCCCACCGGATGCACCGGTAAGTGGATCTGATAAAAACCCACAAATACCTCTATCAATGGCTGAACTACGGAATATGGCGAAAAGCATTCAAACCTTCGCTCCTGGCCCGATGGGCTCACATGAAACCAAGATCTATCTCGATGACCTTGATTTCCAGCTTCAACGCTTCCCAGAAGCTACAGCTGATGATAGAATCTGTCTGTTAAGGTTAACATCGGACAGGACAGTGCATGCTTTTATGAAGCGTCAACGAGAAGCAGTGATGAAAGACTACAGTCTTCTCTGTGCTGCGCTGATAAAGGAGTTTACTCCTTGCACGGGGCCCGATGGCATCATAGCAGCAGCTAACATCAAGCAAGGTAGGAATGAACACCCAAGGTCATATTATGACCGAATATTCCGTGCCTATTTCGGGGACAGATGCGAACCTGAAATGGAGGAGGAGGTAGGGTTTAAGTATATTTTCAGCCAAAACCTCTGCCCTGACATAAGGGAGAAAGTTCATGTCAGCGCGAACTACAAACGGAGGTCCATCGATGAAATAAGAGAGTGTGCGATAGATGTTTTTACAGGTCGCACACCAAACAAAACACCCTTTGAGGTGTGCCCGGGTGAGATGGTCAAATCCAACTCACTAGAGCTGGAAGGGGCGCGGAAAACGACTCCTTCTCCTACAAAAGGTGAGAAAAAACAGAATTTTCGACCTGACAAAACACGTAGCGAAGGTGTCCGCTGGAACTATGACCCGAAGTGGCTCAGACAAGACCCAGAGTTCGGAAGACGATATCAAAAGGGGGGTGCACGTCCTAAGGATAAGAAAGATGGTCACAAGAGTAAACCATATAATAATGGGTGGTCCCGACAGGAACCCCCAAGTCAAGGACAAGCCCCTCCTACCCCTCGAACAGAACAGTCCGAGACAGGCAAAAAATCGCAAAAGTTCCAGAGGAAAGGCCGTAGCCCTCTGTCCCCAGAAGACATGGAGAGCATACGTCAGATGTTCGAAGTGTGGGGTAATACAAAAAATGAGAACAAACCTGGTGTGATGTGTAGCACTATCATTGATAGTAACTCTGAGCACACAAATAACATCAATGCCACAATTGATGACAATCACCAAGATACTGATGGTCAGGCTCCTGGCAATCAGGGTAACGACAGTCAACAGAACGTTAAATGTATCCATGACATCGTTATTACGGAGTCCGAGAACCCCTCGTCTGGAAAAGGGGGGGAAAGCTCACTCACCAATGATAACATGCAAAGGTTGGTGTACTGTTTCACATTAAATAAATTGGCTTTGTAACACTTACATGCATTCAAATAAGAATAAATGTTAGAAAAGTGCTAAGTAAAATGGAAGGTTTGTGATCAATCTGTATTATGAATAAAATAAATATTTGGATATTTTCAAATAACATATTTTTATGTAACACTGTGTAGTGGACCTACCCAGGGTCAAACTAAGGTTCCTGAACTGTCCAGTGATGACCTTTACTGACCTTTCAGTAAAGCAAGACATTTACTACAAAATCATTCATTTAGCTGTAATCTGATAAATATAGTCACCAAAAGAGACTATTTCTATCTTTGATTTTAGGCTGATGTGATCAAAAGAATAACTTTTGTCATTTTCATGATGTGTGCTTTTAAGCTGTGTTATTCTGTAAGAGTTTAAACTGTGTTCACTGCTGTGTTAAAGGTGAAGTCTCGGGTCACAGAAACCGGACGGTTTTGTTTAGAAGTGTTAAAGACGCTAATCCAAGTGTTTTCCTCTTGGAGTCTATGAGTCTGCCTTTTTCCTAAACAAATCTCCCTCTGCTCTGGCTGTGACCTTGGGTCGCGATAACACAAGCTCACTCCTCTCTTTGTTCCTGCTTTTAAGTTCTAACTGTGCGGAAACGCTTCAGAGTTTCTGGGAGCTTCGAAAGATGATGTGAACTTTCCCAAAGAGCTGAATGACCACCAGTCACGCGCTAAGGACTCGTCATCCAGCTGGGACTGATAACATGTTGTTATGGGTCCACTTCGAACGAGCGTAAGCTCAAAAACTTTGTTTATTCCTTCCTGGAATAAGTCTATCTTGAAGTCAGAGGCCTGAAGCTGACATATTTTCTGATGACCAACGCGAAACCAGGAGACGTTGGAAACGTAAACGAATACCTGCTCGAAGGTACTGTACTGGTTCCCACAAGGACCCGTGCATCTGAAAAGCTACAAGGTCTTCCCTCTTACCGGGCTGTCGTCGAAAGGTAAAGAGCTGTTTACAAAACGTACCTGGATTTTAGCAGAAGTCGGATGAGAAGTGTCACTTTGGTCTCATGCTCCCAATTCTTCTTAAATCTTTCCTCCTATTTCTTTTCCCTCTCAATCTAAGCTGGAAACTATTTTAAGCTGAAGAGCCCACAGACTAAATATGTTAACATCCAATATTGAAGTCTGTTGTGTTGAATTTAAGTGTGCTGACGTTTTAATTTGAAAGAAAGTGAAATCATGTCAATCAAGTGTAATGGTGTTAATTTAGTTGATTCATTTTAAATAAATGATAGTGTCTCTTTGACATATCAAACTAAGTCAATGTCCATTGTCACTTAATGGCTCTGTTTATTTATCCATCATAAAGATCACAGAAATATTGGGTAAACTGAAAAAGAACAGAATCCGTGAATTTACTATTCAATCTGAATAAGTAAATTAATTAAGGTAAAGAGGTCAGTATTAATATTGACCTCCTCATAATCCTTTACACTGGCAACTATAAATGCATTGGTCAACAAAAAAGTGCTGACCAGGGCTGAGGCTGTGGACCTAATTGAGCATTGCCAGATGGAGGAGAGGTAAGCAAATTAGAGTGTCTGAAGCTGTATTAGCATCTTTACTATTCATTATATTTAGACAAATAATTTTCTATTTATTCATAATGTAATGTCTTTTTTTGCAGCGAGAGAGATGAGCTGGTTATGCAAGTGACGAGAACTAGAGAAACGTTCAAATGTTTAAAGTAAAAAAAGAGTTTTGAAACCAAATTGTAAAAAGTACTAAGTTTTGCATTTTTCCATTTTCTTAAATAATACTTGTTTAACAGTTGAAACAAAAACACACAAGAAGAGACTTTCTTATTTATGCTTTTCTTTAAATTCTTCTAAAAAATACATTATTACTGTAGAATAAATATTATATATTCAAAGTAGATGACATGCCAGGTTATGAAGATAGTGTGGTTTGAGAACAATGCAAGCTTGTGAGGGGAAGGTTGTCAATGTAAACAATTTGCAATGGCTAGTTGTCCAACTACTGCATGAAAATATCAAGTTTTCATCCAATTTACCTATGACTGTCATGCTCTATCATGCACTGCTGAATAACCTTTGCTCCTGTGCAGTATTTTCATTACAGTTATCAAAAGTGTGTAGAATTAATGAATAATGCTAATCAACAATGATTCAGATGGAAATCAGATGCATGGTAGATGCCAACTGGGCAAATATTTTGTGCTTCATGGGACAAGAATGTGTAGCAACAAAGAAGCCAGACAGTTCAATTATTAATATAAAACATATTTTATTTTATTATAACAACCTCTTTTGTTACAAAACAATCTTTACGAAAATGGTTCGTCATTGTGATTTTTTTAACCTGTTAACAGGTATTTTCTATGAGAATAAGCATTTCTTTTTAATACTTCTCAGTAATATATTTTAAATCCCTGTCTGATAGTATCCATCAGTCTGTTATGAAACCCTCCTCCAGGAGTTTCTTGTTGTCCCTCACTGATTTCCCTTTATATTTAGCCACTTGTCCTCAAGTCTTTGTCTGAGCAGTGTGCTGTCTACCCAGCCTGTGTGATGTCCCTATTCCCTTGATTTCTAGTTCCACGCCAAGTAATTTTTTGTGCCTCCTGGAAAGCCTTTTTGTTGCATGTTAAATAAAGCTTTTAGATTATTTTTGAAATACACCTGTGCCCTGGGTCATTCTGCCAATATCCATCACAATGACATATTCATTGATGAGGAGTGATTACGGTTGATTATGTTTCTCGCATAATTAATAAAACTGATAAATTAAAAACAAATAAGTAAATAAAGATGGTGGGAGTGGTGGCGCAGAGGTTAAGAAGGTGCGCTTGTGATCGGAAGGTCGCCGGTTCAAGCCCCGGTACCGACAACATCAAAGATGTGGGTGGGGTACGTGAAATGGTCACACTTGTCTCCACCCTCATCTGCCCCACTCTGGGCCCTTGAGCAAGGCCCTTAACCCACACCATCTGCTCCCCTGGGAACCCTAGATATCAGCTCTCTGCTCCACACAGAGGGCTGTGGTTGCTCGGTGGTCTGTGGTTGCGTCAGGAAGGGCATCCGGCGTAAAAACTGCCAAATCTTCGTGCGACCAGTTCGCTGTGGCGACCCCTAACGCAGGGAAAAAAGCCGAAAGAAGAAAAAAAAAAAAAAAAAAAAAAAAAAATAAGTAAATAAAGTCATTAAAGCATAAGGCATAAACATTGATGAAAATTTATTTTAATGAAGTTTCACAAATCATTACAGTAAAAGGTTTCACAAATCCCAAACCTGTTTTTAAATATTCTTCTATTAGTCTAGAATAATATAGTCCTGGTTTGAAGAGTCCAGGTGTTGTGGTTTCTGAGGTGGACCAGGTCCAATATGGTCCAGTAGCCTAAAAATGATTAAAAAAAAAAACTTTGTTGAAGTTTCACAAATCAGTAAAGGCTTCACCAAAGCTCAAACCTGTTTTTAAATATTCTTCTATTAGTCTAGAATAATATAGTCCTGGTTTGAAGAGTAGGTGTTGTAGTTTTTGAGCTAGAGCAGATTAAACCCGCTCAAGGTACTGAAAAATTAGTTGTAATATTTAGTCATTTGCCGAATCGGAAGCTGGAATCGGAAGCTAACTTCAGCTTCGTCACTGACTGTATTACTTTCAGCTAAGCTAGCAACGTGCCTTAATTCATTCATTTTCATTCAACCTTTATTTAGTCAGGTAAATCTTTTGAACCTCAAGGGCTCATTTACGAAAGCGACCTGCTTAATTCTTCAGCAATCCTACGATACATCTCTAATACAGTACTGTAGTTGTTTACTTCCTCTCAAATACGGAGATCTCCTAAGAGGACTGCAGCGCAGGCATGCTCAATCGATTTGCACACTCATCGTTCTATTTCCTGTTTATTGACCAATAGTAGAGCTGGATTTAGAAAGCAGCCCTCCTCATTAACATAACGACAAGGCAGAAATGCAGCGAGAAAACAAAACAGAAATAAATACAGCTAACAATACAGCAATAAATAAATACAGCAATAAATACAGCAAACGGAAAAACAGCGAGAAAAACGCAAAGCAAAATATCTATTGTTATTGACGGAAACTCATGTGTAAGGAGATATAAAAAATACGGTGGCCCTGAGGTGCAAAATACATTAACAAATAAGGCAAAACACTTTAACAAAGTTCTGAAACAAATTAACAAATTCTGAAACACTTTAACAAAGTTCTGAAACAAATTAACAAATTCTGAAACACTTTAACAAAGTCTGAAACGCTTTAACAAATTCTGAAACACTTTAACAAAGTCTGAAACAAATTAACAAATTCTGAAACAAATTAACAAATTCTGAAACAAATTAACAAATTCTGAAACACTTTAACAAATTCTGAAACACTTTAACGAATTCTGAAACACTTTAACAAAGTCTGAAACACATGAACAAAGTCTGAAACACTTTAACAAAGTCTGAAACACTTTAACAAATTCTGAAACACTTTAACAAATTCTGAAACACTTTAACAAAGTCTGAAACACTTTAACAAAGTCTGAAACACATGAACAAAGTCTGAAACACTTTAACAAATTCTGAAACACTTTAACAAAGTTCTGAAACAAATTAACAAATTCTGAAACACTTTAACAAAGACTGAAACACTTTAACAAATTCTGAAACACTTTAACAAAGTCTGAAACACATGAACAAAGTCTGAAACACTTTAACAAAGTCTGAAACGCTTTAACAAATTCTGAAACACTTTAACAAAGTCTGAAACAAATTAACAAATTCTGAAACAAATTAACAAATTCCGAAACAAATTAACAAATTCTGAAACACTTTAACAAATTCTGAAACACTTTAACGAATTCTGAAACACTTTAACAAAGTCTGAAACACATGAACAAAGTCTGAAACACTTTAACAAAGTCTGAAACACTTTAACAAATTCTGAAACACTTTAACAAATTCTGAAACACTTTAACAAAGTCTGAAACACTTTAACAAAGTCTGAAACACATGAACAAAGTCTGAAACACTTTAACAAATTCTGAAACACTTTAACAAAGTTCTGAAACAAATTAACAAATTCTGAAACACTTTAACAAAGACTGAAACACTTTAACAAATTCTGAAACACTTTAACAAAGTCTGAAACACATGAACAAAGTCTGAAACACTTTAACAAAGTCTGAAACACTTTAACAAATTCTGAAACACTTTAACAAAGTCTGAAACACTTTAACAAAGTCTGAAACACTTTGACAAATTCTGAAACACTTTAACAAATTCTGAAACACTTTAACAAAGTCTGAAACACATGAACAAAGTCTGAAACACTTTAACAAATTCTGAAACACTTTAACAAAGTCTGAAACACTCTAACAAAGTCTGAAACACTTTAACAAATTCTGAAACACTTTAACAAAGTTCTGAAACAAATTAACAAATTCTGAAACACTTTAACAAAGTCTGAAACACTTTAACAAATTCTGAAACACTTTAACAAAGTCTGAAACACACGAACAAAGTCTGAAACACTTTAACAAAGTCTGAAACACTTTAACAAATTCTGAAACACTTTAACAAAGTCTGAAACACTTTAACAAAGTCTGAAACACTTTAACAAATTCTGAAACACTTTAACAAAGTCTGAAACACTTTAACAAAGTCTGAAACACTTTAACAAATTCTGAAACACTTTAACAAATTCTGAAACACTTAAAAAAATTCTGAAACACTTTAACAAAGTCTGAAACACTTTAACAAATTCTGAAACACTTTAACAAATTCTGAAACAATTTAACAAATTCTGAAACACTTTAACAAAGTTTGAAACCCTTTAACAAAGTCTGAAACACTTTAACAAAGTCTGAAACAAATGAACAAAGTCTGAAACAAATTAACAAACGAGAGAATCACACGGAAAGCAAATGTCCTAACTCCGAGGCTGACCCGGAAGTGATGACCCGGAAGTGATTACCCGGAAGCGGTCATTTCGACCCAAGATGGACAACAGTCGAGTTGCATTTTGCCCGTTCTGTGGGACACCTATAAGTATATTAAGCGGTTTTGTTTTTCGTGCGGTCGATCATTGGAGTTTTTAAATGGCACAGAGCAGATGGATGCACCAGATACGCTGCAGCAGTGTGTTCTGTACAGCCAGCATACATCTGCAGACACCACACGTGTAGCGCAAACCGAGGGTTGCATCTATCCGCTGTGAAATCAACATATTCTTCTGTAGCAGTTTAACATTTGTACGACACTCTGACTAGCAGGTTAACAGCTGTATGACACCCTTACTAGCGGTTTTACAGCTGTAGGACACCCTGAGTTTGCAGTTAACTCACTTTATTTCATCAGCACACATTTTTAAAAGAAAGTGCCTGGAAGAAGGCAGGATGCAGCAAGACATTGTTCATTGGAATAATAACAATGTAATAAACTATTCATCTACAAAGTAGCACCCTTCAGAAACACCTTGCATTTCAGAAAATAAATGCATTTACAGGATAAAAATTAATAAAAAGGGCACAGTGCAACCGCAATAAAATGAGGTAAAGGACATACTGTAAAAAGTAACAGACATAAAACAAATAAAACATCTAAAAGCCCTTTTCAATACACAGTTCTTCAACTTGTCTGTGAACAAAACCATATACAAAAAAATTACATAGCATACTTCAAATCAGTGTTCATTAAATATTTTTTAAACAGACTTGGCCCACATGCATGCCCACAATCAGCACGTGACTGATTATATTATATATATATATAA